>JAJOOS010015579.1:0-45112 GCA_029582725.1 Solanum chiquidenum
GGGGAATAGGTGGGTGGGGGAAAAAAAGAGGTTTTTGGAAAAAAATGTATAAATTTTTTTTGGGTGTGGGTGGGAGGTGTCCGGGGGTGGGGGTGGGGGCTAGGGTTGGCAAAATACTTTTTTCAACAATAAATAATAATTCTTTTTGGTGGTGGGGCAAGGGGGCTACAGGGTAAAAAAAATTAAATTTCTTTAATTTTTTTGTATGAAAAAATATTCTTAAAATAATAATATAGGGGTGGGGTGGGGTGGGGTCGTAGGGGTTGATGTATTAATAATTTAGCTTTGATTTAATATTTTTTGATTTTAGGAGATTAAAGTGGGTTACAACCATAGGCGTATCTAAGGGGAGGTCACCGGGTTCACGTGAACCCATGGTCCTCTCCCGAGATTATATATAGTAGTGTTATAATTTTAAAAAATATTGAAATATAGATGAGTGAACCCACACTTCAAGTATCAGATAATGTGATTATGACTGGGTACACCTCTCTCCGCGAGGTTAGAAAGTTGAATTTTATGTTTATCTTGTTTTATTTTTCTTTCTAAAATTAGATAACATTTCTCTAAGTGGTAATAGGTATATAAGAACTAATTTTAGACCTATAATTTTAAAATTTTAATGCTTTTCAGTAGTAAAAACCTAAATGTCGAACCGATCAAATTTATATCATAGATCAATCTTTATATAACAGTGCACCCATCATCTCAAAATCCTGAATACGCCTCTGGTTACAACCATTGTATCCAAACCAAATTTGACAAAATTCATACTTACCCATATTTTATATTGGTGGATTGTGATCCAATCTATTTTAACTCAATCTATATTAAATTCATCCAAATCTGATCCAATCCACCCATTTGCCACCCTAGGTCTATGAGTATTCTTTCCAACGCCACTAAGTTTACATTATTTAAAGTTTAGAGTAAAAATCTTATACCCATTTTAGTAAATCCATGTTAGGAAGTCAAAGTTTCACGGACGACGGAGTGTTCCACGAACTGTGGAGCCTTCCGTGAAGACTTGTTGCGATTTTTTACAGAAACTTTTTACACGTGTTTCAGGCTTATATTGGTCCTTTACCAATATTTTTAGCTCTATTATTAGTCATTTTGGTGTTTTAAAGGAGTATATCATTCAACTAACTAGTTTTCCTTTCATAATCATCAAGCTAAACATTCAAGTCTCCAAAGTTTCTCTCAAAACTCACCTAGGTTCCTCTTCTACATCAAGAACTTAAAACTTCCATGTCAAAAATTCAAGATACAAAGAGAAGCCTTCAATTTAAATTTCCCAAGTTCTTCCACTCTAAGAACTCCATTAAAGAGTTTATTTTCTCAAGATCAAGCACCAAGATTCCAAGATCAAAGATTTCCTCCAAGAAAGCTAGTTTTCTTCTGTAGGCTAAAAAAATAAAAAATAAAGTCTCCACCAAAGTTTTCAATCCAATAGCTTCATAATGTGGTATGTAAGGCTATTCATAGTGTTGGACTAAATTCGTCCTCACGCCCTACATCTAAGTTCAGTAAAGAGATAAATCTTGGGTTCTACTCAAAGTTCCATAACTTTTGAGTTTGGTTTGTGTTTTGTATTCTGAATTTCTTAAGTATCGAGATTATGATACATTATGCATTTTGATTCTTAAGTTTTTGTTCATTCTTATATTGTCACATGAATCGTAGTTATTTGAAGAGAAAACACATAAAAAAAAACCTGAACTTGATCGGACAACTTATTTTAGCATATAAACTACACGGACGTTTAAATACCCACTTAACATCTTTGAAGTGAATTAAACGTCATCCTAAGGGATGACGTTGCAAAGAGAGTGAGTTCACTCATCTAATAGCGTGTGAAGAAATTAAAAAATATTTTTTTTATAAAATCATACACGTGATATTTTTTTATAGGTCAATATATAATTAATATTTTAAATATTATTTTTTTAATATATTAACTTTTATTAAACTATATGAATTTTCTTATTGACCCACAAAAACTTTTAAAAAAATTCTCCTTATTTTATTGTCTTCCCCAATACATCTTCTTCATTGAAGCATCATTTTTTCCTCCATCTTCATCTCTATCAACTACTTCAATTGTACCATCTCTTTAGTAATCCACAAAATCCAACACCAATATCTTATTATTGATGTAAATTTCACACATACAAATTTTGTCAATTTTCATCGGAGCTAAAAAGCTTGCTGGTTCATCGGACTTTCCAAAGGCAGAATCAATGATTTTTTCACTTTCTGAATTTGTCGAAGAAGAGGGTGATAGATCGGAGGCAACGATGGTAGATGTTTTGTCTTTTCGGTGTCGGAGGTTCACCGAATAAGACAAAGAAAGGAAGAGAAACAGGAGGTGGGGCCTGATTGTTGTTGTTGTTTTGTTGCTCTGTTTAAGAGCTTCGAACTCAGTTTTAATGGTGTTTTAAGGAAGAGAGTGATGGTGAAGTGGTGGGTTGGTTGCTTGGTTGGGGTTTTGGGGAATTTGGTGATGGAGCTTTGGGGGTGATTTGAGAGTTATGATGAAAGGAGTGTGGGTGGTAGAACTCGTTGGAAAATATGAAGAAGAAAAAAATGAACAGTTAAGAGCTAGAAATGGTGAAGAAGAAGGAAGAAGAAAGAAGTGAAGGGGGTGGGTGGGGGGAATAAAAATTGATCCACATTTTAAGTTTAATTTTAGAAAATACATTGTGATTAATTAATTAGTCTAATTTATTTAAGAAGTGTTAAAGAAAAATTGGTGAAAATAATTAATAAATTTTTTTAAACTAATGACGTGGTGGTGACATGACTATGTTGTGGCACTTACATGGCTATAATGTGGCAAGTGAGAGTGGGATAATAATCTCAGGATGATTTTAATTCACTTCAAAGATGTTAAGTGGGTATTTAAACGTAGTTTAAGTACTAAAGTAACTTATCCGATTTTAAAATTTAAAGTGAGTCCAAGAATATTTTTAAACATCATTTGAGAGGAGTTTTAAAGGAAAACCAATGGTTCCAAATGTGTTATTTTGTATTGAGAAAAGAAGTACTATTTCGAGAAAACCATAAATAGTTTTCAGTAGCATTTCAGTGAGCAAAGTAAAGCTCTGATCCCCTCAAAGAGGGTCTTTTGAGTATTAACTCAACTCAATGAGTACTATTATATGGGCATTATTGCATATATTTTGGGTGTATTATTAAGCACCAATATGGGTAAGAGTTGAGATAATTCAAATTCCATAACCTACGCCGCTAACGTGTAGATATGATCATAACAGAATTCAGACGACTCCTCACCTTCCTTAAGAAGACTTTTTAGTGGATCCATGAGTTCAGTTGCGTCATATATCCGTAAAGGTATACGACAATTTTGGCAACGTGAGCAAGACATTGTATCATCACGAGGCTCGTAATGATGGTTGTCGGTTAGAGTAACGCCCCAAAAAAGTAAAGAATTTTATTTCAGTATTTACTATTATTGCATATCTATTTGTAAATCTTTTAATGATTTCATTTTATATTTATGCTTTACTTCAGATGAGTTATATTCACTCTTTCATTTAGTTTAGTTACTTGTTTCATTCAACTTTATTACATACCGTACATTACATGTATTGACGCCATTTGGCGCTGCATCATTTTATGATGTAATTTCATGTACTCTTTAAAGTAGACGTTCAATAAGATCTCCTTTCATCTGCAGTCAGTGAGTCATCCTCATTTCTGGAGGGATCCAATTTAGTTAATTCAGTTTATTTGATTTTTCATTCATTGTTAGTTGAATAGCATGTTGTTGTAGGTCTTGTCCCTGTACCTATCTTCAGTTAGTAGAGGCTTGATAGACAAAGTTAGATACTCCAGTCTTGTGTATTCAGAAGTTTTAAACAATTTAAATATTATTAACATTATTTATATTTATGTTTATTTCAGAATTTTGCATGAGGTATCTTTTATTGATTTTAAATGTTCATTTTATAAGGCTTTCGCATGTATCTACAATTTTCTGCTCAGTAGTAAGCCAGGTCAAGAGTTCTCTTGGGGCCATCAATGGTTTTGAGTGCCGACACGTTCAGAGTGTAGGCTCGGGACGTGACAAATGGTTTGATTTGATATTTGAAAATTTTGACTCAACTTGGTAATGTACACCCCTACACTGCGGTATAATCTACACCGATCCAACAATATAAAATCTTGACTTGTCCCCTCCAGAATACAACCTCCCAACAATGTCGTATAACTCAAACAACTCCAGATTAGTTGAAGAGTTCAAAACTCCAACATTATACCCCTACAGTGCGGTAGAATCTACACCTTTTTTCAAGACATTGTATTTATTATAATCAAATGGTGATATAGTAAAATTACCCTTCTATTTATAATTTCTTAAAAAAGGTGCAAAGTCTATAGTAGACAAGTATTATTGGAGAGAGAGTATAAATAAAGCCAAAACTTAATTGAAATTGAACTTTATGGAAAGTCCATGAAATGTTGCAGTTTCAATTGCGAATTGGATTTACGTGTTTGCCAATGGTCGAAAAATTTCGAAAGGGTATTTGAAAAGGCCCCTAGTAATTGAAATTTATATAATTATATGAGAGTAGTAATAATACAATTAAATTTTAAATTTAAATAAAAATAAAATAAATAATTAAAAGCAACCTTGTAATTACACCGAATTATCAACCCCCCTGAGAGGTTAGTGTAGTCATATACTCTTTCAATTAAATCTAATTTCTTTAACTTAGTAATTATTTGATCAATCAACCATGCCAAAACTCAAAATTGTGTAATTACATCCCATCCCATCACGTATAAAGGATGATGAAAGAAGTTCCAAATTACTCCCTCCGTCCACTATTGTTTGTCAGTGTAAGATTATACACAATTCTTAAAAAAATTTTAATATAAGGTGTAATTTGACTAACATAACCATACTATCAATCATTATTAAAATAGTTTGTACTTTTTGAAAACGGTAAAAACAATTTTTTTCCACATTAAAGTAGTCTTGTAACTTTAAAATGACTACTTTTTGAAACTAGTAGTTATGTAATTATTAAGGGCAGAATTGAAAAAAAATAACTAATTATTTCTTGATTGTTTAAATTGAC
Source organism: Solanum chiquidenum (assembly GCA_029582725.1). NCBI lineage: Eukaryota > Viridiplantae > Streptophyta > Magnoliopsida > Solanales > Solanaceae > Solanum > Solanum chiquidenum. The sequence continues at coordinate 5,112 of JAJOOS010015579.1, forward strand.
AATTAATTTTGGACAACTATTTTTAGTATACCTGACAAACAATAATGGACGGAGGGAGTATTTACTTATGAGAAAAAGCACTTTTGGAAGTGTGTGATTACTGCACCAAATGAAGAGAGAAAAAATATTTTTAAACATAAGTCAATTTATCCAGGGTAACTAAATTTGTTTTCAGTGTGTTATAAAGTATAAAAAGCCTACAATCCTACCCATCTTATGGGGCAAATGCTGAAAAAGACATGTATATGTGTCACCAGTGGTGACTCACCACTATGCAGTACTGTACATACCAAAGGCATAGGCAAGCTGACAGGCCACATCAATGAATATGGAAGAAATTAATTTTAGAGTAACAAGTACTCTTTCGTCTAATATTAATTGATCATTTTTTTTATATGTATATTAAAAAAATCATAAATAAGCATATATTTTTTTTATCCAATAATAATTATTCATTATACTAAAAGTAGAAAATTAAGATATAATTTATCTTTTGTGTCTATTTTACCCTTATTATAAAATACTATTTTTCATCTAATATATGTTCAAAGCATTAAATTTAATAAAATTAAAGGATAATATAATAATATTATTCTTATTATTTATTGTTTCTTAAGGGGTGTGTCAAATCAATAGTGAATAACTATTGTTAGACAGAAGGAGTAATTCATTCCATAAAAGCTTTTGAAAATCTTATAAATAAATCTGAATACTATAAGGAAGAATTAATTAAAAGGGTGATATTAAAAAAATGTAATTAATATTTTCTTAATTTAGTAAAACGAACCACTAATATAAAACAACTTTTTTATTAAAATGATTAACTAATGTGGAACGAAGGAAGTAGTGTAATACCCCCTCCGTCCCATTTTATATATCACTCCTTTCTATAAATAGCTGGACTACAATACTTGTCATTTTATAAAATTTATGCATAAATTATCATATTTTGCCTATTATACCCTTGATAGAATAGTTAATTAATCTTGTCATTTATTAATAAAATTGACTTAAGAAACATTAAATAAGAATAGAAGGGTAAGATTATATTATTTTCTTGATATAAATGCAAAGTAAAAATGTGACATATAAAATAGAACGGAGGATAGTGTAAAAGAAAGCATCCGTAAATAGGATGTTAAAAATTAATGGATTTGTGTACCTAAAGTAAAGACATGTTGTGGCAGTTCCCATGAGGATAAAAAGTAGATTGCGCGTGCACTGAAACATTTCCTTTGAGAATTTACGGATGCGGCGATATCCGCCCTAAAATTAGGGGCTCAGGATGATGCATTCTATTGTCCCCTCCCCCTTCTCCACCAACCATCATTATTAGCATTGTTATCGTTTTATTTTTATTAATTGACAGAATTTTAAATATATTTACTATTATATTTTTTTTTTAAATTAATTCAATGTTATTCCCCTCGTTCCTATTTATATGTCATCATTTTGAATTTCACGTGCATTAAGAAACTAAGTAAGTTTACTATTCTATCATTTTTTAATTTTTTGAAACTCAAGTTTTCAATCAATAAATATGATTTAACCAATAAACATGAATCATTTACTTAGCTTTTCTATGTTGGTCAAATATAATTAAGGATGGAGGAAGTACCAACAACCATTACTACTTGTGAATAAACATGTCATATTTATAAACAATGCACTTTTGTCCCTCTATTTATAACTAGTATATTTACGCGATGCGTGGATGATGCTAAAATATTATTTCTTATTTTTTAAGATTTTGATATCTTGTTCGGGTATATTAATCATATTATTTTCTTAAAAATAATTTAACTTTTATATTGTTTTTCAATGAGACAATCATGTATTTTAAAAAAAAAAAACTATTATGTTTCATATTTTTCTTAACTAAAATTCAAATATTTAAATTCAAAATTTAGTGCAAATTAAAGTAATTATTTTTCAGAAAATTTCATCTTTACTAAAAACTAATTTTAAAAATTTGTATCTTTAACAATATTTTTTTTCCTTTTATCGTTTCAATTTAGAACTTAACAAAATGTTCCAAACAAATTATCTTTAGAAAACTTTATCTTTATTTGTAACCTAGTTATAATAAACTTTATCTTTTAAATATATTTTATATTATTACAGCTGCAATCTATAACTATCTTTAAATTAAATGAATAGTTTATCAATTTTAAATACTTTTTTCTACTTTTTATCCATAGTTGGAAGACAAAAATAACAATTCTTTTTAATTCTTCTCCTTCTGGCTTCTAGTTGTTCCTCCTACTACTGTTACTATTGTATTTTTTTTAAAAAAAATATTATTTAAACTAAATAAATAGTTTATCAATTTTAAACACTTTATTCTACTTTTAATCCATAATTGGAGGATAAAAACAATAATTCTTTCAATTTTTCTTCTTCTTCTTCTTCTTGCTTGTTATTGTTGATCCTACTACTATTGCTATGGTTGTTATTACTATTTTTTAATTATTACTACTATTATTATTATTATTATTATAATCATTTATTTAATATTGAAATCAAACGTATCAAGATAAATTTTATAACATCGGAAAATGGTATTGAAGTAGTAAGACTTCGTTTCAAACTTTATAACCGTGGGTTTCTAATTTTAGCTAAGCTAATAGAAATCGTTTTTTTCTTTTTCTAAAAGCATGAAATTTTTAAATTCAAATATTTTTAATTTTTCAACTAAAAATTTTTGTTACATTTTTTTGTAACTTTGTCTTAAAATTGTCAAGTGGTTTTTCAATAGCTTGCAACTTAGCTAATCTCATGACCTAAAGTATCCTCTAGGTGTGACATGACGAATAGAACCCTGAGAGACCCTAAACAAGCCACTTGACACAAGCATGACGTAAAATAAATACAACAGAGAGAGAATAGGTAACATAAGACTCATAGTCTCATATCATAAAAGGAATCTTAACATAAGTGTGAAATACTAAACCGTGTCTAACATAACTTTTCTAACATCATAAGAGTGGTTGGGACGTAACCCATACACCACAAACAAGTCTGAAACAAAAAGACAATAAAAGAAATAGAGCATCAATGGTCTTGTCCTCGAAGCATAAGGACTCACCAATCAAAGGTACTAGCAAAGCAATCCAAGCTAACCACGAACGGGAGGAGAAACGTCAGACCCTATTTTATGAGACAATATAGACACAAATATGCATTAATACAGTGAATGTACTAAGTATAGGAAATTGTGTAAAAACAAAAAGCATGATAACATGATGATGAATATAAACATGATATGCAAGATCAAGTAAAACGTGATAAAAACCTTTATAAAGAAATCATAAATCATATACGAGGTCAATGCATTCTTTAAACCATTTGAGAAGCTTTCATGAAAACCTTGAAGAAAACAAAGTTTATTATTGGGATATTTACCGTTAACCGATAATAAGACCATGTGAGTTATAACATGAAATTCGATATGACCCTCACGCCAAAAAAGGGAATCTACTTGTCCATATATTCGAAGCAGACAAAGGTCTAAGCCAATTCTTAACTACCTTAATCTTCTTAGGGTTAACTTGAATACCTTCACCGGAGACAATATGACCAAGGAAAGCAACATACCTCAACCAAAACTCACACTTGTTAAACTTAGCATACAATTCTTGATTCTTGAGAATTTGAAACACAATGCTCAACATGTTCATTCTCACTCTATGAGTAAATCAATATATACAATCATAAACATGTCAAGATATTGTTTGAAGACCCTATTCATCAAGTCTATGAATATCGTAGGGACATTAGTCAAACCAAACGACATCATCAAAAATGCATACTGACAATACCGAGTTTAAAAAACCGTCTTCAAAATGCAATTTTACTTTACCTTCAATTGGTGATAACCCCACCGAAGGTCAATCCTTGAGAAAAAACTCGAACCTTGAAGTTGATCAAACAAGTCATAAATCCTTGGAATAGGATATTTATTCTTTATGGTAACCTTATTCAATTGCCGACCGTAAATGCAGATTCAGAGGGAATCATTCTTGTTTCGAACAAACAATACTGGAACACCCCATGGAAATATACTTGGTCCAATAAAAAATTTATCTAACAAATCCTTCAATTGTTCCTTTAATTTCTTAAGTTCTGCCGCGGTCATATGGTAATGAGGAATAGAGATAGGCTACGTATTTGAGAATAGGTCAATGCCGAAGTCTATCTCTTTTTGGGAGAAATACCGGGAAGATCATCAGGAAACACTTCCAAAAACTCATTTACAATTGAAACTGACTTAAGAGTAGGGTTTTTTGAATCTGTATCCCTAATCCGAACAAGATGATATATACAACCCTTAGAATTCACTTTCGTAGCCTTCAAGCAAGATATAAACTGACCCTTAGAAGCAAAAATTCCCTCTTTCAATTCTAAGATAGGTTCATTCGGAACCTAGAATGTGACCAATCAGGTTCTACAATCTATGGAATCATAACACGAGTGAAGCCAATCCATTCCAAGAATAACATCAAAATCTAACATATCAAGCTCTACAAGATCAACATGAGTGACTCTATGAGGAACATAAATAGACAATTTCTATATTCTTGTTTAGCAACAATAGAATCACTAACATGCATAGAGACATAAAAAGGTTCTAAAAGAATATCAGGACAAACATCAAATCTCATATCCACATAAGGAGTAAAAAATTACAAGGTAGCACCCGGATCAAAGAAAAACATATACATCAAAAGGAAAGACTATGAACATACCGGTTACAACATCCGTACAACCCTCATGATCATGGAGAGTGTGAAGAGCGTGAAACCTATTCCGGCAAAGAGCATCCAAACCAGAATCACTAGGCTAAGCTTGCCTACCATCCCTTCCCTTAGTTGTAAGCAACATATTATATCTCACCTTGTGACCAATCATTCCACTATCAAATAGTTATCCGTACCAGCTAAACATTTTCTCAAGTGACTCTTGCCAAACTTTTGGCAAGTGGATATAGAAGATCCATTTCCACCACTAACTCTAGGCTTAGGGTTAAAAACCCTATCCTTATTAAACTTTGGAGCCATTACATATGAAGAACATTGATCGGAGAATTTTTTCCAGAATTGAGAACGACCATGTCCACCAGACTTAGAATGAGAAAAGTCACCATCATCGGTCCTTGCCCTTATTGACTCTCTAGACTTCTCTTTTAGCTTATCCTCTTCAATTTGTTGGGCATGTATAATCAAACGAGAGATGCCCATCTTCTTAATCAACATGGTGATTCGGCACTCTTTGATCACCATTTCAGACATACCCGATACAACTTACTCATCCTTGCCCTAGAGTCGACAACCATAGTCGCAACATACTTAGCAAATTGAGAAACTTCAAATAATACTCCTTCATATTTATATTTCCTTGACAAAAATTAATGAACTCAAGCACCTTTGTGTCTCTCATCTCAAGAGGAAAAAAAATATCAAGAAAAATCTCTTTAAATTTCTCCCAATCAAGAGGAACAGCACCAATAGCCCTCTCTTCCTTCCATTGATTGAACCAAACTTGGGCAACACCCTTAAGTTGATAAAAGGACAACTCCGCCTTTTCCACGATTGACACTTCAATAATTTCCACTATCTTATGAATCTCATCAACAAACTCTTGAGGATCCTCATGAACTTTTGACCCATGGAACTCCAGGGGATTTATCCTAGTGAATTCCCTCACCTATATCACTGCCATACCCAAAATTAGGTTCACGAGAGCAACGACCTATCTTTTAACTTGGGTTGCCATAGCTCGATCCACTACTTGAAAACTGGCTCAGAATTCGGTATAAGTCACTTTCTTGGTCAAAGGATCAACCGACACTTGAGGAACCTTGGGCTCCACATTATTTGCCATATTCCTTCTTCTGTTAGCTCTTTGAGGAGGCATATCCCGAAAAGCATTAGAAAAGAGTTAGGAGAAATACTTTTTTAAAGAGATAAACTTTATGACATGACTTTAGAGTAGTGAAAAAGTAAAGTTTCGTAAATTTCTTGTAGCCTCCTATTTGTAAATGTGGCACATTTCACACTCATGAACAATAATCTACTCGATGCGGCTTGTTAGACATCCTAGGACCTTTCTAAACCTTGATACTCTGAACACCAAGTTTGTCACGACCCAAAGTACCTCCTATGTGTGACATGGAAAATAGAACCCCAAGAGTTCCTATATAATCCACTTGACATAAACATGACGTAAAAAAAATACAATGAGAGAGAGAGAATAGGCAACATACTTATCATATCATAAATGGAATCTTAACATAAGTGTGGAATATTAAATTGTGTCTGACATAGCCTTTCTAACATCATAAAAGTTGTTGGGACGTTTCCCATACACCACATACAAGTCTGAAAAGAAAAGAAAATAAAAGAAATAGAGCATCAATGGTTTTGTCCTCGAAGCATGATGACTCACCAATCCAAGGTACTAGCAAACCAATCCAAGTTAACCATGAACGGGAGGAGGAGCGCCAGACCTTATATTATGAGACAATAAAGGCACAAATATGTATTAGTATGAAGAATGTACTAAGTATGGGGAAATGCATAAAAATGTAAAGCATGATAACATGATGAATCTAAACATGATATGCAAGACCAAGTAATATGTGATAAAAACCATTATAAAGAAATCATAAATCATTTATGAGGTCAATGCATACTTAAAAGAGAAGCTTTCATGAAACCTTTGAAGAAAACATGGTTTATTTGTGGGATATTTACCATTAACAAAAATAAGACCATGTGAGTTAATACATGGAATCTGGTATGATCCCTCACACCGAAAAGGGGAATTTACTTGCCAAGGCAGAACTCTGTCACATTCATTTTTTGCTAAGGTGAATCCACTAACTTAGGCCATTTAAGACAATCCTACATAGGCTTGTAGTTAAGGGACAAAAAGATTGCTTCTAGATACCCGACCTCTATTAACGGGAGAGCCTCCATCTCAAAGTCCTCTAAGTGCTAAGTAAATCCCAACAGAAAAGACATAATCATAATCATATCAAAATACTTGGAAAGGAACAATAAAGACTACCAACCCAATCATAAGTTCATATTAGAGTAGCTCCTTTCAAATCACGATTTCATAAACTTCTTCATAATAGACATTTACCTTTCTAAGCATCTAAATCATGATTCCTTTCAATTGTTAGAAAGCCTTTCACAAATCACTGACACTTATCTCAAAGGCATCATGTAGTCATAAATCATTCTTATCATAAAACATGCATACCTTTTATGATCATAATTCATAAGTTCATAAGCTTTGTTCATGAGTTCATAGTCAAAATCAAGTATGAAACATGGGTCCATATGAAATCAATTGAAAAACATATAATTGGATTGAATCATGCATAATAAGATCAAATAGCATCAATTGAATCATAATAAATTGAACTTAAGGAGACTTGCATAAAATCCTAATAGAATTGGGTGAAATCAACTTAGGAGATTGTGATTCTTTTGGGACCCCATGGATGTAAAGGATACATTGGTGAATTCACACATACTTTAATAATCAAAACTCTAAGTAAAGAGAATGAAACCTTGTAGCTTGAAACTCTAGCTCTTTTAGGAAATTTTAGGGAAGAAAACTTGAGAGATTTGAGAGATTTTGAGGGAATGAGAGAAATTAGGATTAGTTTGAACAGAAGAAACAGATATAGAAGTAGTTATAAGGCCAAAATGACGTAGTTTAGGGATTAGTTGGGTAGGAAAATACCAAAAACCCTTGATTAAAAATTGTCGGACAAGTCTACGGTTTGGACCTACAGTCCATAGGTCTTTTTACGAGCCGTCATGGTTAATCATAGAACCCGTTACTCGGCTCAATATTTTTGATCAATTCCACGAGACCTTTCTCTAGTCAGTCAACCATTTTACGGACCGTAGACCCCTTCCATAGAAGCCAAGTTCAAGCTCAAAACTTCACCAAGTCTGGATCACTTCTACGGATCTCTCCTACAACCCGTAGACCCTACTACGCCCCTCAAATCCTTTCATAGACCAGAGGTCTCAAATCACTTCTCTAAATCAACTCTACGATGACTTTCTATGGCCCGTAGACCACCCTACGACTCATTCTATTCATTTATAGGTCAACTTACTGGGACTTGTCATTTTCCAAAAACTCAACATAGTTCCTACGACTTCCCTCATCTGTCTCGTTGGACTTCCTAAGATCCATAGATGGTTTCCGTAGGACACTGCCTCAGTGCAAAAAATGCATCGTTTCCTTTTTAACTCAACTTCCAATTTCAGAGGTGTTACAATATCTCCCCTTCGGAATATTAACCAACAAACATGGTAAAAGAAATGGTATTATTATGAGGAATGAAAAAACACAAATGATAGAACTATGAACCACATATCAGGTAAGTTGAATATACTAGAACTAATTACAATGTAGGAGCACAAAGTAAAAAATTAATGAAATAAAGTCAGTAAGATTGTTATATTATAGATAAGATATTTTTTCTTTACTTACATAAAAGCATAACAGTTTATTCTAAGTGGACAACTTCATTGATATTACATTCTTTTAACAAACAAATGGTCAAAACACCCATATTTCTATCCAGCTATATCAAAATAGTTATAAAAGAAGAGACGTAGATTTGAAGGCTCTTACGTCTAACTTTAGCAAGGCTCTTACGTCTAATTACTAGCAAAGATCTTACGTCTAACTTTAGCAAGGCTCTTACGTCTAACTAGCAAAGATCTTACGTCTAACTTTAGCAAGGCTCTTACATCTAACTAGCAAGACTCTTACGTCTAACTTTATGGTAAACTCGTTAAAGTACTTGGCCAGATACAAAAATGGTAATTGATCTAAAATGAGCAGATTTCACCCATCAAAGCTCATGAGAAAAATAGTGACAATATAGACGTAGACACCAATTAATGATCATATTACAACTAACTAAGTCAAGCACAATTAAAAGGATTTGTCACTCCCCGAGGCTACCCCCTTGACGTAACAAGGGACCTAGGATTACGAGTGACTCCAAGCTAATCTTGAGTCTGGCATATCATAAGCATACTGAGAATAACTAAGTCAAACATGAACTAATATGGAAGCTAAATCAATAAATATCTGATGTGGGGACAAAACTCAACTAGTTTGAACGTAAAGATACTGAGAGTTTAGTGATAACTGAAACAACCACTTAACAACTCAAGATGAATCTACTACTATGTCTGAAAAAGCCTCTAACTAAATAGAGTTGTGGGGACATGCCCCTCAGCTAACTCTAATAAAAATTGAAAACTGAATAAAAGACTCAAAATGAAAAGCATGTTTGTTGTCCTCAAAGTATGAGGCCTCACCACTGAAGCTGCTGAATGCGGACCGATAATCGATCTAAGCGTGATCTGGATGCTGAGTAGCTGAACCTGCATTATGAAAGGATGTAGCGCAGAGTATGCGTCAGTACTTGGAATGTACTAAGCATGCATGATATATATACTAAGTTGAACAAATATATATAAGCTGAACACACATAATTAAGTAATGACATAAACTGAGCAAGAATGTAAGTACTGAAACATAAATGAAAAGCGAAACTGAATGTAATGACCAAGTACTAATCATAAAAATGACTTGCTGAACTGAATATTGAAGTATGTACTGAAAACCTAGTCAAAATGCACTAGAAGTCTGACTGTGGGAGCAACTACTAACCGACATAAAACCACGTGGCTAAACATGGAGTCTGATGTAGACGCCCTATCTAGAGGATCCAATATACCTTGCCAGAGGTATAAAGGCATGACTGATGTGATCACTAAATCTGATGCCCAGTAGAGGAGACTTATATTCCTACGGGGGCATGCAGTTCTGGGACTATGAGGGTACGTTGAACCCTAGTCCAACTTGGTGCTAAGTCTACTCCCAACTGACTATGTATATGACTGAAATGGAACTGAAATACTGAATAACTCAAAATACTGACATGCAATCTGAGAATGCAACATTTATATATTGATAATGTAACATTCGAAATCTGAAGCATGATTTTCTATTTAAAAGACCTAGCAATTGTAATTCATGAACTATGAGAATCAACACAAACTAGGGTTCTGAATTTCATATAAGGAACTAAGCAAACTTCTCAAGAAAACAAGCTATTTCGATTTAGGATACTACAACAGCTAAATCATAACAATTTTCTAAGGTTTTAGAAACCCTAGGTCTAAACAAGATATGGAAAATCAAGGATCTGACTGAATTCTAGGGACCTAATGGATGAAAGGAACCCACTAGTGAAATTCCACATACATGGTGACGAAAACTACGGAGAAATCCTTTGATTTCGGGGATGGAACTTGAAGAAAACCTTCTGCGTGTTCTTGAGAGGGCTGGTCTACTTTCCTCTTCTTTTTGGCTCTAATTTCGATGAATTTTGAGAATAAAGGTTTTGGTTAGGTTCTGACTAGATTATTAGACTTAAACTAAGTAAATCGATGAAGTTTAGGTATTAAATGACATAGTTTAAATTACAAATGCATAAGGAAAAATACCAAAATGATCCTAACTTAAAAGCTGACGAGGGCTGACCACAGAGCAACTGACGGACCTTCAAAGGGACCACGGTTCGTTGTATGGGTCGTGGTTATTGGCCTGAGCTTACTGGTTTCTGGCACCCCACCCACGATCCACTTCACGGGCCGTGTGAAGGAACACGGACCGTGAAGGTCCCCGTGGTTCTTCACTTAGGGATGGGGTCTGCTGGCATAGGACTACGGACCCTCCCATGGTCCGTCATCAAGACCACGGCTCGTGGAAGGCTCTGTGGTCTGATGCCTGAGCCTGGGTGGTTCTGCCCTTGCTTCCACGATCCTCCCCACAGATCGTGTGGTGGTCAACGGCCGGTGAAGGGCTCCGTGGTCTGCCACTTCTGGGCTAGGTGTGAACCACGAGCAGGCCGACGGACCGTGGTTCCTTTCACGGTCCGTGAACCCCTCTGTGGTTCACCACTTTTCCTGCTGGTCAGGTCTGCTAAGTTCTGAGGTGTTACAGGATTATTAAATAAAAATAGAGCAAACATTTGGAACTCAAACTTGTTCTATCATCACCTTTCTTCCAACTCTCCCGTCGAGCCACAAACATACAAGAAGCAGACAGTCTACTAGTATGAGTTTCCCAAATTGTATTCAATATCAAACTTTCCTGCTATAAAGAGATTATTTCTACCACGCAAACCGACAAAAGCAATTGTCGATGAAACAATGGGGTAAATTGCAAACAGATATATCAGAATCTAAACAAGACAAGAGTAAATAAATAACCAGGAATCTTAAGCTTCACCCAAATAATGACTCTTATCATACTAAACACTATGAAACCTACATTAGAATCATCACAATATATTCCTCAAAGATATTAAGAAAAGGATAAACATGTTTACCTGATTAGTGAAATCCCAAAAGAGAATTGAAATAGCCGCAGTTCCCCAAAGCTCATGAACTATCACATAGAAAAACAGAAACTTCAAATCTTCATTATCTCAATAAGCCCAAGAAATCTTGGACCCAAAAAATTTGAGAATCCTATCAACGTTTAGTTGCAGAGTGAGTAATTGAAAGAACGATAAAACAAACCCAAATGTCTTAAAGAATGTAATGGAGGGCGTCCACTACCTTCCAAAATATAAAACTAAATCTGAAGGACCTTTGAGGTTTTATTTGAATCTTTTCTATTTTGGACAAGATAGACTTTTTCATAGGTGACTCCATCCATTTTTCTTCATTCGCTGATATTTCAAAGTAAAATACAAATTTATAATTGAGACAACCTAGTCACTCTTTAAAAAATAAATCAAAAAAATCACAGTATACTCTCATCATAAATCACATAGATGAATGAAAAAAGAAGAATTTTGATAAATAGGAATTTACATTTCTTTTGTAGTTTTCAGGCCTAAATCATCCGTGATTGGAAAAATAGAGTTCGATTTCTTGGTTTTATAGATTATCATTTTTGAAAGAATAGGGTTTACATTTAAGTTAGTCGCAGTGTGTGCCATAAACTTCAAAATTGAACATTTTAGAGAAGATTTAGGGATTTGAGAGAGCTAATTTTTGCAAGAGGAGAGGTTTAATTTTGGAAGCGAAAGGGTAGTTGGGAGGTGGGCGGGTGGGGTTTATAGTGGAATATATTTTTCATTTAGATTAGTGTCTTCATAATTATTATTCTTACATGATTAGGTACGAGTTATTTAATTGTTTTAGAGACCACATTTATCATCTTCCCTAATTTAGAAATAAGACACGAGAATTAGGGACCATAAAATAATCTTGTCCTTATATATATATACTATTGAGGACTAGTATTTCTACTAGTCTTTAATAATCGTTGTTACCGAATACACCTTTTTCTTGTAGTGATTCCTCCTCGAATGTGAATCAAGCTAGCATGACTAGAGTACAGATAGAAACTAACAACCCAACATGAATACAGATCTCATCAAAATGCATATACACAAGGGAAAATCACTCTAAGCTAAATCATAACATCAAAAATCAAGTTTTCATGAAAATGCATTCATATGAAAACATGAGAATGACTTAAACACATGAATCCGAAAGAATGAAGCATCAAGAACTAATACCTCAAACTAGAATATGAGTGGAGGGATAGAGATGAGGATAAATGGATAACATTGCCTCAGCTTCCCTAGTAGCGCCCTCAACTAATTGATTCCTTCAAAGAACTTTCACGGAAGAAACTTCTTTGTTTCTCAACTTTCGAACTTGACGATCTAATTCTTTAACGAAACCTCTTCATAAGAAAGACTTTCCTTAACTCCCAAACTTTCCAATGACAGTATAGACATCAGATCTCCAACACACTTTTTCAACAAAAATACATGAAATATCGGATGTACTGATGCTAAGTCAGTAAGTAACTCTAACTCATAAGCGACCTTGCCATGTCATGATCAAAAGAATACCCTAGACGTGACATGGCGTATAGGACCCGAAGAACCTACACAAGCCACTTGACATACATGCAACATAATAGATTAAATACAATAAAGGGTTCAAGTAAGACATCTCATAGCATAAAAGAGAGTTTGAACATAAGTGAAAAATCATAACTATGTCTTAACAAGACATTCTAAAACAACTTAAGAGTGGTTGGGACGTAACCCATACACCACAAACAAAGTCTTAAGAGTAAACAATAAAAGCAATAAATGGTCTTCATGGCTTTGCCCTTAGAGTATGAGGACTTACCAATCTAATAGGTATTAGCAATCCAAGCCAGCCATGAGCGAAAGGAGAAGGAGCACCGGACCCAATATTATGAGAGAATATAGACACAAGTAAGCATTAGTACACAAAATATACTAAGTATACGGGGAAAATGCATAAACGTAGACATGATATCATAATAGGCTTAAAATATATAATGCATGACCAAGTAGAACGTTGAAAGGCTTAGTAAGTAAAGTCACTAAAACCATGAGACAAGGACAAGCATAAGTAAAAGTCATACGAAAGCTTTAAGGAAAAATCATAGTTCATTTATGGGATATTAGCTTTAATTTAACAGACAATAGACCATGTGATCTAAAACATAAAATTCGGTGTAACTCCCACACTGAAAAGTGATATTCTACTTGCCAAGGTAGAACCTTGTATCATATCAATAATGCTATGTGGATCCACTAGCTAAGTCACCGAAGACAATCCTACGGGGCACATAGTTTGGGACTAAGATATTTCTACTAAAGACTACCCTATTTTGAGCCTCCACCTCAAAGTCCTATTTGTGCTAAGTAAAATCTCAACGAAATAGACAAAGTTAATTATTAAAGCATGAAAATAATCAAAATGTCAACCCAAATCATAAATTCGTATAAAAGTAGCTCATTTCAAAACCATGAATTCATAAAGTAGTTCATATATACACTTACCTCTTTAAGCATCTAAATCATGATTTCCTTTCAAATTGTGAGAAAACCTTTCATAAATCATTAATACTCAACATGAAAAGTATCCTTAAGTCATAACTCATCTTTTTATAAAAGATGCATAAATCTCTTAACAAGTTCATAATCATAATTTCATAGTTCTTAAGTAAAAATCAAAGTATAAACATGGGTGTATTCAAGTAAAATCATACATAATAAGGTACAAAATTAACAATTGAATAATAATAAGTTGGACCATGGAGATTAACATGAAACCCCATAAGAATTGGGCGCAATTGACATTGGAGTTTGGTGTTCTTTTGGGACCCAATGGATGGAAGAGATCCATTGGTAAATTTTCAACATACCTTGATAATCAAAGCCTAAGCAAATAAATTGAGATTATGACCTTGAAACTTGAAACCCTAGCTTTCACCTTGGAGCTTGAGAGAGAATTGAAGGGGATTTGGGGGGTTTTGAGAGAATGAGAGAGTTTGAGTAGTTTAAGGAATTAAAAATCAGTTATAGGAATAGTTATAGGTCCAAAACGACATAGTTTAGGGGTTAGTTGGGTAGAAAAAAATCAAAACACCCTTAATTATAAATTGTTAGAGTGACCTACAGTTTCGACCCTCTCTATGGATTGTACTGATCAGCCGTAGAAACACTTAATAAGGCCTAACGTCCATCCAACTCCCACAAAACATTTCTATGGGTCATCGTCCATTTTACGGCCGTAGACCCCTTATGTAGAACCCAACTTTAAGTCTAAAATTTCATAGCTCTTATATAAAACAAATAAATATTATATCATACTAATTTCTTGGCACATGACCATTGACCAGTAAATAAATGATCAACTAATATTAAATGATATATGCATTTTATTTTGCAAGGTTGGCTTTGTTCCATTATGCTTTAATAAGACTCTAGGAGTGTTTGATTATATAATGAAATGTATTAATATTCTTTTAGTGGTGTCCATTATTTCAATAAATGTAAATTGAATTTAGAAAAATGTATAATTAAGTGATTATTTGACATTATCACATTTTATTTTATTTTATAGTTTTTTTTTGTCATTCAAATATATATAACTATTCAATTTTATTGGATTCGAGTTTTCTTATATATATAACGCAACATAATAACCGAAAAAACACCAACCTAAAAGAAAACACTTAGAAAAATTAACACAAAACAACTTTCATTCATATGGATGCATATCATTATATTCTTACAAACTCCATACATTTTTTTTTCTTACTACTCATTCCAATCATGCATTTTTTTTCCTTCAGTAAGGCTAGGACCCAAAAAAAAGCCATTTCCTTGTACTTTCCAATAACATAATGTAATAGGAGTCTCATCCCATAAGCAGTTATAGCTTAAGTTAGAAGTATAAACATCAAACTTTGCTTGTTTGTTACCCCACCAAAAATGGCAAAAGAAAAGGGTATGCCCAAAAACACGAGGGAGGAAATGAAAATGAAAATCGTCGCCCACTTTAGGATGATGATATCCAAGATCGTCGTCTTTTGATGCACAATGAAACGTTAAAGGTACAGTATTATCGGGAAGATAGTCAACAATATGAACCTCAATAGAAGGTTTAGCTAGGACGCCTTGATAAACATTGATAACATACAAGGAAATTATGAGTAAAACGAAAAATCTTTTGATCATGATAGATATAATTGGAACTTGTAAATGTTGATTTCTTGCAAATGTAGTGAATTCTCTTCACTACCTAATTTTTATATAGATCAATTTTAAATTGGGTGACTAAATAGGGATAGATTTATTAAATGGTTTTTGACTTTATAAAATTGAGATAAGGCCATAATGTAATGTTTTGAAAGAATCAGATTCTGGATTGAATCAATTTTACTTGCATTAATTGTTGAACTTTAGTCAAATTTCAGATACCGAGTAAAATGAGAAGCATAAAGTTTGGTCGAATTGAACGTTTTAAAGAATATTTATATTTTATTTTGGTTATGATATTAGGGGTGCCAATCTATTCATTATGATTTTATAAGAGACTACGAGTGTTTGGTTATAGGCGGAATGACCAGGGAGACCCTTATATTTAGCTTTGTTTATTAGTTGGATCCTTCTACTTATCACTCTGTCAATTGAACTCATAAAATCATCAAAAAAATAACATTTAAAACCCCTTTGATCATTGACCAAACTTAAGTGACATTGATGTTGTTGAATTGGAAAAATGTGTAATTGCATGCATTTGAAAGCGAGTAAATAAGATATTTTACATTAAATTAAAATACTTTTAAAAAAACAATAATCAATTTTAAAAAAATAATATAAACCTTTGTTCCTCAACCATCCCTCCCACACCCCATACCCCCTACTTCCAACCCTCTCTCTTCCGCCTCCAACCCTCTGTCTTCTTCTTCTAGGAATTTCATCCACCACATCCACTCTTGTCCTCTTCCTCTTCCTCTTCCTCTTTCTCCTTCTACTCTTCTTCCTCTTCCAACTCAACCCACACTTTTCTTTTGCTCCAAATCAGTCCCCCACCCTAACCACTTCGTTCTGCCTCCATACCTAACCCTTCAAATTTTTAATTTTTTAATCTAAATATGTTAGAGATCAATATTTGTGTTGGTTGACTTCAAAGAAGAGATGTAGGTATGGGTTAACATGAAGGGTGACTCGTGGATATTGAAAAACTTAAAACGACATTGATAAATTAGAGAAAGATTGAAGAACAACAAACGGATCTTGTAAATTTGTGAAATTAATTTAAAATTTTCATTGAGGTTCTTTGAATTTGTGTTGGTGAACTTGTAGTTGAATTGTCAAGTCATACAATGAAGAATTTCATCTATTTGACATGAATTTGATGCTCAATTTGTGAGCAAATATGAAAACATGCCTTGATAATCTCCATAAATTGTAGAAATGGCCTAATTGCTTTTTTATTTTATTTTTTCTAAATGTAATTATGTGTCATTAAAAATGACGTAGAATTCCATGTGTAATCGTTTATACTAAACATACTAGTCAGATGTAAAAAGGATTTAAAATGTTGTCTTCTAATGGATTTAAGAGTTTAGTTGACCAACTGATAAGTAGGAGGGTTCAACTGACAAACGCAACGAAGTACATGAGTATGTGTATTGATATCTTATTAGTAGTCTCTTATTTTAGCCATATAAATTGAATTTAGAAAAAAGTATTTAAGTGATCATTTGACATTACACCATTTTAATTGTTTTAATAGTTATTCTTATTTTGTCATTCAAATATTTATAACTATTTGTCACGATCAAGACAGTCGTGAGTGGCACCACACTAAACAAACCTGTGGGAGAACCAAACTAACCCGAAAACCAACCCAACACTGTTAAAGAAAAATCAAGTCTATCATAGATAAGATAAAAAAGCTTAGACACTAAAGAATTGAATCCCCATAAACTCAATCCAATCATATAAGAATATCCAATGCAGAAATATCCCTAAGAACTCAAAGTCACCATACCAAAACTCTAAGCAGTCAAACTAGGGATGCAACCTCGAAAACTAAACATAAACTAAATACTAATATTTGTGTTAGAAAAGATGGTCAATAAATATAGAAGAACTCATGGCAGCTCGTAAGATGTAGCTCACCCTTTGATTTAGATCAAGTGTCTCTCAACAGAGGTCTCAGATCAGTCGCTAGAAGATTCACTGAACTTGACAAGAAAGAAACAAATGCACGATCAATATACAAACCACCATGTACTGGTAGGATCACGTGGCCTGTCCAATATACACATATATGTAGTTCACTATCAAATAGTAATCACAAATAAATACACAATATAACAACAATTACCAACCACACATAGACTATCAGTCACATGACATGAAACAACAATACAAGAACCAACCAATGCATAACCATATCCAACATGATCTATTTTATGAAATTCAAGGTTTCGTGGTATTTACTAAGATTGATTTTAAGATCTGTTTACCATCAGTTAAGGATTAAGGTAGAGTACATCGTCTAAGAAAACTTTTAGGAATCGTTATGACCATTATGGGTTCCTAGTAATGTCTTTTGGATTGACCAATCGCCTAGTGACATTTATGGACTTGATGGTACATGTTTTTAGGCCTTAGTTGGACTTCTTTATAATTTTGTTCATTGACGACGTTCTTATTTACTCGAGGAGTAGGGAGAAACATGAAGAGAATTTGAGGATTGTGCTTCAGACTTTGAAAGATCAATGAATTTATGCTAAGTTCTCAAAGTGCAAGTTATGGCTTCAGTGTGTGGCATTCATAAGGCACATGTTTTCAAAAGGGGATTATGGTAGATGATGAGTCTGAGATTTAGACTCATTTAGGGCTTTGTTTTCATAGTTTTATTGTCCTCAATGCCTAATTTATGCTCTAAACTGATGTTAAAGTGTTGATTTACAGCAATGAAGGGAAAGGAGCAAGGCAAGGACATTACCAAGAAAAAAAGAGTGAAAAAGATGAAGAAGTTGAAGAAAGGCAGTCCTGGTGATCGCCAAGACCACTCGGCGAACCGCTGAGTGACTCTTCAGCTCGCCAAAAGTTACAGCATGCCAGCCCTGGGGAACAAGCCAACTTGATGATGGAAATGGACAGTCAACGAACCGCCAAATGGATCGGAGTTCCTTATCGCCTAAAGTTACAGAACTCTGAGGATTGAAGAGGCAAGGCAAGACGAATGAGGAGGCGAGGCAATTGGCGCATCACCGACCTGGTCAGCGATGCTCGACTAACTCTGCTGATCAGTCCACAAGCTGCAAATTCTGAAGAGTATAAATGTAAAATTTCAAAAGAGTTTGGTGTGTGTGCGGTTGGAGAATTCTGAAATTCCCAGATTCTAAACAAGTGTTCTGAGAGTTTTACCTTGAGTTCTTGATCCCAAGACTATTTTTAGAATTTTTAAGTAGAATTTTTCAAGTGGGTTTTCAATTGGAGTTAATTTGAAGCATTGTAGAGACTTGTGAATCATTACCCAGTTCATGGATAACATAATTGGCCTGGTAATCGTTTCTCACTTTTTATAATGTGTGGCTAAAACCCCCATTTTCAGGGATGTGATCATGTGATTATTTGCTCTAATTAGCTTATGGGTATTGTTGTTTACTGATTTAAATGTTGTTTTGAAATGGGTTTGATTGATAGTTGTGTATTAACTTATGAATTGTAGTTGCAAATGCAATTCTAGCTTAGTGAATAGGCTTGCTTAAGAAAGAAGTTTGAGAATTAAGGCTATCGATTGATGATTGTGGTGATTGGGTTATCGTTGATTCAACTCGAGAGAGTGAATCTCAACTTGATCCTACCAATCTAGCTCGAGAGAGTAGATTAATTGAGGTATTGGGCTGTTTATATTGTTATGCTTGTCGAGGTTCGAGAGAACTCGCTTGAATCGTAATAGTTGTTCGAGAGAAAGCTATTGCAACTATAGTCTAGCCTACCCACTAAGATTCAACAATTGTTAGTAAACTGCAATTACCTATATAGAAAAATTAGCATTTAATCGATCACATCCCCGAGAATCTTTCTCTACTTATCTACTCCCATGTTTTCATAATTGTTGTATTTGTTAATTGAAAAACCAAATCCCCCCATTTGACACTTGTTGTCAAACCCTTTTAATTTACGTTGCTTTAATTTGATAATGTTTACTTCTACAAACAATTAGAGCACAACCTTCACTTCTTAATTGAATTCCATACCTTACCACTCCCTGTGGGTTCGACCCCAACTCTTTGTTAGGTTTATACTAGATTACGATTGCCTACACCTAGAATTGGATGAGGTGTAGTTGAGCGTTATCAGTAGACCCGACAAAGATTGAGGTAGTTCATGATTGTGCTAGGTCCACATTTCTCTTAGAGATTCAGAGCTTCATTGGGTTAGTAGGCTACTGCAGACATTTTATCAAGGGTATCTCTACTATAACAACACCATTGACTAGACTAACTAGGTTGTATATTCCTTTAGAGCGGTCAAACGAGTGTGAGGTGAGCTTTCTGAAGTTCAAGGAGTTTTTCACTTTGGTTCTTATTTTGACTATTCTCATTGAGGGTGAGGGTTTTACGATGTGTTGTTGCACATCTATTATTAGTTTGAGTTGTGTTTTCATGTAGCCGGTCCATGTTATGGCTTATGTGTCGAGGTAGCTTAAGGTGCACGAGCACTTCGGACATGCCAGAGCATGATACATATTTCCACGACCTCTCCAAACATACTACTATGATTCTGCCTACTAAGAAATATATAGTTTGGTGTTTTGTTTGGGGTGTAAGACTTTAGCTTTGTATTTAGGTAGATTCTCTAGCATCAATGAGAGCCATTTCTTGATGTGGTTGACCATGCTCGGATTATGGAGGAGCTCCATTGTGAGGCTCTTCGGGGAAGTGATAAGAGACCTCAATATTAAGGAGGCTACAATGGAACTTAATCCTAAGGTAGGGGCTATTTAGGGGAAACTACCATATCAACATTAGGGGCAATCTTGCCAGTTTATTCACACATCACTTTAGACTTCAGGTCCAAGATAGTATGGCACGGGACACCTGTTGTTAGATGCATTTTCTGAGTCTCTAGGCTACAGTGGCTAGAGAGGATGAGCGAGTCCTTCATTTTGGTCCTAGGAAGGTAATGATTTCTTTGATTATGGAGAGATTGATCATTATGCTAGAGATTATACCTGACATAGGGCATTGGTGTATTTTTCTCATATAACACACTCGGTTAGGGCCGTAACATCTCAGGTCAGAGGTGGTGCTTAGGATCACAAATGGTGGTCTCCAGAGTGTTCCAAAAGGTTCTTAGGCCGATGGAAAGATTAGTAGGTCTAGTTGCCAATTCGATTGAGCATGGGGTCATTTCTATACAGTTTTAGCTAGGCCAAGGGCCGAGGCTTCAGATTTGGTTATTGCATGTTTTTCTTTGTTCACCATCATCCGATCTTTATTTTATTTGATCTGGTCTCTACATACTCTAATGTGTATGTATTATACTCATCGTTTGGAGTTGTTTTCTAAGCTTTTGCCAGTTCCTATGTGTGTATCTACTCATGTGGGTGATTCTTGAGTAGAGGATTAGGTTTATAGGTCTTGTGTTGTGTCAATATGGGAGTGTGATATTCGGGCTGACCTTATTATGCTTGATATGTTAGATTTTATGTGATTCTAGGCATGGACTGGTTATCCCCTACTATGTGGTCTTGAATTTCTTTGCTAAGACCATCATCTTATTTATGCCTAACATTCCCCTAGTGGTGTAGTAGGGTTCTTATTGCCACACACCAATTGTGATTATCTCTTATGTGTGGACCCAAAGATTGGTGTCTAGCGGGTGTTTGGCCTACTTTGACTATGTCTACGATGTTAGTAAGAAGAGCCCTTTAGTTGATTTTGTTCATATTATTCATGAGTTTGCAGATGTCCTTCCTACCAACCTAGCTGGGTTTCCTCTCGAGTGTGATATTGATTTTTCTATTAATTTTGTGTCGGGAACTCGGCCTATTTCTATTATACCCTACCATATGGCTCATGCTGAGCTTAAAAAGCTAAATATTCAACTTCAAGATCTCTAGAGTAAGGGTTTGATTCGATCAATCATCTTACCCTGTAGTGTCCCCGTTCTATTCGTGAAGAAGAATGATGGTTCTATGTGTATGCGTATATGTTTAAGGCAACTGAACAAGGTAATAGTGAAGAATAAATACCATATGCCTTGTATCAATATATATTTACCAACTTCAAGGTTCCATGGTGTTTTCTAAGATTGAATTTAAGGTCTAGTTTCTATCGGTTAAGGATTACCATAGAGGAATCGTTACAACCATTATGTGTTCCTAGTAATGTCTTTTGGGTTGACCATAACCTCAATGACATTTATGGACATGATGACATTTGTTTTTAGGTCTTATTTGGACTCATTTGTCAATGTGTTCATCGACGACATTCTTATTTACTCGAAGAGTAGGGACAAACACGAAGAACATTTGCGGATTGTGCTTCAGACTTTGAGAGATCAATGAATTTATTATGTTCTCAAATTGCAAGTTTTGGCTTAAGTCTGTGGTATTTTTAGGGCACGAAATGTCAAAGGATGGGATTATGGTAGACCCAATAAATATTGAGGCAGTTTGTGATTGTGCTAGGCCCACCTTAGTCTTAGAGATTTGAAGCTTTATTGGGTTGGTAGGCTATAAATGATGTTTTATCAGGGGTTTCTCTTCTATAACAACACTGCTGACTTGACTAACTAGGTTGGATGTTCCTTTTGAGCGGTCAAACAATCGTGAGGTGAGCTTTCTGAAGCTCAATGAGTTGTTCACTTTGGTTCCTATTCTGACTCTTTCAATTGAGGGTAAGGGTTTACAGTGTATTATGACGAATCTAGTGTTGGTTTGTATTCTATTTTGATGCATCAAGTGAGTGTTATATCTTATGTGTTGAGGCACCTTAAAGTGAGCGAACGCAACTACGTACCCCACTCATGGTATGGAGTTGCAAGGATAGTTTTCATGATTAATATTTAAAGGCATTACTTGTATGGAGTTTATTGTGAGATATTCACCAATCATCAAAGTCTGCAGTATATTTTAAGCCAAAAAGACCTTAATTCAATGTATCATAAGTGGATTCAACTTTTAAAGGACTATGTCCTATTTATTCTATATTATTAGGGCAACACAAATGTGGTAGATAAAGCTTTGAGCCGAAAGGTGGCAAGTATGGAAAGTCTAGCCTTCCTTTACGTGTTAGAGAGACCTTTGGCATTGGATATATAGTCCTTATTCAATAGGTTGGTTTGTCTTGATATTTCAAATCCCTTGTGTGTTATAGCTTTTATTGAGGCTCGCTCCACTCTATTGGAGAAAATTCATGGTCAATAGTTTGACTCTGAAGGTGTTTTAAAGTGTGATGACAATATTTATGTTCCTGAGTTGGGGGATTGATTTAATTGTTACTTCATGAGTCTCATAACTCCAGATATTCTATTCACCCAGGCATGACTATGATGTATAGAGATTTGAGACAACAATATTGGTGCATCTAAATTAAGAGAGACATAACATACTATGTGGCTTGTTGCTTGTGTTGTCTGCAAGTGACGGCCAAGCACTTGAGGTCTGATGGTGAGTTTTAGAGTCTACCCATTCTCGAGTGGAAGAGGGAGTGAATCACTATGGACTTTGTTGTGGGTTTTCAATGGACTTCTCAAGGTATTGATAACATTTGGATCATAATGAATCTATTGACCAGATCTACTTATTTCTTACCTATTCAGTCTTCTTTTAGTGCCAAGAGGCTAGCCCGTATCATATTAGGGAGGTAGTTCATATTCATGGGTTGTCAATGTCTTCTATCTCCTATAGAGGCTCCTATTTCATTTCTAACTTCTGGAGGACCTTTCCGGAGGTGTTGGGTACTTGGGTGGATCTTGTCATAACATTTCACCCACAAACCATCGGGTAGTCAAAGAACACTATTAAGGTTTTCGAGGATATGCTTCAATCCTATGTGTTGGACTTTGGAGGTCAATGTCATCAATATCTAGCTTTGGCAAAGTTTTCTTATAATAATAGCTATTATTCGAGCATTCAGATGGTTCTATTCAAGGCATTGTATGGTAAGAAATGTCGATTGCTAGTTGATTCATTTGAGGTTTTGGAGCCTAGGCCGCATAGTATATACCTGCTTCAGAAGGCATTAGAT
The DNA here is from genome assembly GCA_029582725.1 of Solanum chiquidenum. Taxonomy (NCBI): domain Eukaryota; kingdom Viridiplantae; phylum Streptophyta; class Magnoliopsida; order Solanales; family Solanaceae; genus Solanum; species Solanum chiquidenum. The sequence goes on from JAJOOS010015579.1 coordinate 28,803, forward strand.
AGAGTTTGTACATTTCAAGACAAGCTACAAGTGGCTGCTAACTGTAGGTGTTACCCCTTGAGCTTTGACATTAGTTAACATGTTTTCCTTCAGAGTGTTGCTCTATAAGAGCGTGATGAGATTTTGGAGGCAGAGCAAGCTTTGCCCCAAGTTCATTAGGCCTTTTGAGATCATTCAAGCAATCAGAGATGATACTTATGAGTTAGCCTTGCCTCCCTTATTTTCAATTGTTCATCTAGTTTTCCATGTATCGATGCTCCATCGATACATCCCATACGAGTCCTATGTGCTTTGATGGGATTCAGTTCAGTTGGATGATTGTTTGACCTTTGTGGAGGAGCCAATTGCTATCTTTGCAAGAGATGTCAAACAATTGCATTCAAGAGATATTCTTGTGGCTAAGGTTCACTAGAGACACTGCCTAGTAAAGGAGGCTTCCTGAGAAAATGAGCGTGACTTGTCAGCCAATATCCCTTCCTATTCGAGCCTTCAGTTACTTCTAAACTCTTTGCTTTCGAGGACACAAGTCCTATTAGTTTTCAAGTGTTGTAATAATCCACTAGGTCATTTCCATTGTTTTCACGTGTTTTTAGCGTTCATAGTTTTCTTATAGCTATCCCAAGTCATTTATGACTTGCTATTGGGACTGACAGGATTGTCGACATGTACTTCATTTGGTTTTATGCAATCTTCTATCTTTTAAAGCTTCTAAAGTTTAGATGTTTGACTTTTATAAAAAAATTAGGCAAACGACATTGTAATGCAATTTTAATGGTTATGTTAGCTCTAGAATGTCAAGTTTGATCTGGAAGGATATTTATTTCATGTCTCGAGGTTTCTAGACTCATTTTAAGCTATCTTTTGGTTTTAGCTAAAATGAGGCTTGGGGTTGTAGGACCCACTTTTCATCAAGACAACCTCTGTTGGAAATTTTGGCAATTTTCTTGAGTAAAAAATGTTGTTTTTGGTCGAGTAGGATATTTAGTTTGCATTGGTTGGACCCCAATCAAATTATAAAAGTCTATTCCTGACTTGGATTTTTAATCCCAAAATAGTTGACGTACTAGCTATTGGTGCAACCGTTCTGGTGGATAGCTTGTCGTTCTAGTAAAAGCTGACGACATAAACCAGACTCACTCCTATGGAGCTTGATCGCTTCGGTGATCTCGCTCTGGTGATTTCAGTTGTTTTTTTTTGTGTTTGAGCTGGGTTGATAAGAGGAGCATTCACTATATTAAAAATGATCTTTAGCGGCAATTAATTAATGACAATAACTTAATTTCAGCTAAATATGTACTCTTAGCGGCACTTAGCACTCTTTGTATATGTTCCTAAAGACTTTTGGCGACATTGGATCCAATGACAATTAACTAGTGTCAATAAAGGCTTTAACACTCTCTGTTAATATGTATATTTATTGCGCTAAAAGGTGTGTTTGTTGTAGTGATTGTTGGGATAGTTGTTCGCTCTTCAGAACCCATAAGTCTCATTAATTTCCTCAATTTTGTCTTGAAATAGGTGTTCTTGAGCTAAATTAATCCTTTGGCCATTTTAGCTTCGTTTGTGGTCATTTCTGGGGCACATGTTCCTTGAGCTGGTGTAGACCTTAAGACAGAGTCTTAGTGATTCCATGCATGGAACCCATATACCTATTATTGACCCAATTCTAGGCCTAAGTTCTCTCATTGCGTTATGGATATAGTTTTCCTTATGTTGACACCTAGATTGTTGATTTGATAGTATGGAATCATTTAGAGGCTACTCAGAAAGGAAAAGCCTTTTTAGTGGATTTGCAGAGCGAGTGTTTGACTTCAACATAGGCTATAACTTAATGATCTTAGGCTTAGCTTGTTGAATGTTTAAGCATGATGATTTTCTAATTTTGGGTTGGATTAGCTAATAACATTCTTTTTGATATCCATACTGCTTCGTTAGACTTATTTCGAGTTTATTACAAAATAGTATTGCATGTTCTTGCCTCTATTGATGTTTATGCTCCCGCAACTGGTTAGCCTTAATGTATCTTAGTTAGGGGCTTAGCCTAGGGTTGGTTAGTGTGTGCCTTAGACTTAAGTCTTAGTGGGTCGTATGTCGTAGATTTGGATTAGATGTGACGCTTCAGGTTGTAGACTTTGACCTTCAGAAACCTTCTATTATCGATTTTGGCTACTTGGGGTTCGTTTGGTGCTTAGTATTACCTTAAATGATTGGACCTATATTTATTTGTGTGTGATTGGATCATCCCGTTGTAATATTTCAAGAAGGATTAGCTCTTGTGTGATGGCCTCCTAATGTAAGATTCCAAGATGGACTAGCTATTCTGATGTAAAATTATGATAAAAGCTAGATTTCTTCGTGTTTAATTTCGATGTAAGATTCTGTGATTGACTAGTTATTCCAATGTAAGATTTTGGGAGATGCTTAGCCTTTTTATGGTTTTTTGATGTAAGATTTCAGAAAGGATATGGTTTCGATGTAAGATTCTGGAAGCTAGGTTCGTGGGGTTAGCCCGATGTAAGATTCTAGGAGATGCTTAGCCTTTTTATGGTTTTTTGATGTAAGATTTCAGAAAGGATATGCTTTCGATGTAAGATTCTGGAAGCTAGGTTGTGGGGTTAGCCCGATGTAAGATTCCGAGAACGACTGGCTTTACCGATGTACGATTCCGGAAAAGGTTGTCCTTATTCAATGTAGCAATCCTGATGTAAGATTCCAGGATGAGCTATTCCTTCTTAGTGATTATTCCGATGTCAGATTCCGGCCAATAGTCCATGCTTGGGTTTATGGCTAATGTTCTTGATTGTTCCTAGTACTGTTCTTCTTTATTATTTGCTCTTGTGTGTACTCGTTAGACTTATGAGGGTCTTCTAGGATTTATTTCCTCTATCCTGTCTCTTGTAATCATCTTTTTGGCTTATGGGTCCAATTAGGTTTCATTTGGGTTAAGATTATTTAAGTTCAACGTCAAATACTCTCTATCTGACTCATGAATTATTTTATGATCATTGTTCCCTTAAAGCTGACTTACTTACTGCTTTACTTACTCACATTTTTTTATGCTTTGGCAATCTCGAGCTTGATCGGCCTATGTATTCATTGTTTTGGAAGTCATACTACACTGTATCTCTTTTCCTTGGTGTAGATCCGAGTTTTAGTTGACCGCATTGATCCTTGTGCAATGCAACTTATAGTCGGAGATTGATGGTGAACTTACTGGCATCTGGACTTGACTCATGTCCTTCTATATATTTTGATTAGTCTTTTGTATTTTCAGACATTCTATCACGTCCTATACTCAGTCTTTTATAGTAGTTCTCTCTTGATGTCTACCTGGTTGTGGGATGAATCTTTTATAGTTTTTTTCCTTCTTCATTAATATGTGTGTATATGTCTTGTTCTTGCCATAGCTATTTTATTTACTTTGATTGTATTTTCCTTAAAGTTGGTACTTCCGCTCTATAGGCCTATTACTCCCATTCCGAGCTAAGAATTGACATAATTACTGGTGAGTTGTAGTAAGTGTCATCATGACCCTTTTGGATCATGACAATTATGGGAAGAGCCGATCCAATATCTATTTTCAATAATTGCCTTGGCTGGTAATGTGTTATCTTTCTGTAGTATTAGTCCGCCCCAAAGTGGATACAAAAAATATTATATTCAAGTTCGATGTCAAATACTCTTCTTTCCTAACTTCAATCAAATATGCCCAAACGCGTAGAGACTACTTTAAGACAAGCAGAAGTAATATAAGTGCAACACAAATTTATGTGTGAGGTTGATTTCTTTAGAAAGACTAGAACGGAAAAATGACAGGAAAATATGAACCGATACTAGTAGTGATAAATAAGTATCATACAAAAAATCTGAAATCAGATTATTATTTGAAAGAGTCATTAATTTTGCAGCACGAATATCGTCTGCTTATATTACGTCTTCCTCCGTGCCATAGATGTAGGATTTCCGTCAAAGAGGCCCTCAACTAATGTTTCAATATCTTCTGGCTGATACTTGATATACTTGTCTGCATGTTTTGTGTTGTCTAGATACTGCCTAAATCTCCCACAGAAGGATCTATAAGCCGGAATTAGCACGGCTGATATAGAAACTCTGAGCTCGGATCGAAGCTGCTCGTCACTCACTACCCAAGTGCTCTGCGTACGATGAATTTCATCTAGCATAGTGCTGAAATTCTTGAACCTCTCTTTCACTATTGGCTTTGTCACCTTCCCATTTACTTGCATTCCATCATGATTTAGTATTTGTAGCAGTTTTCCCCATGTTTCTCTTTGGTAATTCTTGTGGTATTGCCTCACGGTTGTAGATCTTCTTCGACACCACGTGTCTCCCATCACTTGACGGACCTCTGTAGATCCTTTTGCTTTTTGTAAGATGTATCTACCGTTGTTCATCAAGAATATGTCGCGCAACGAAGTGTCTCTATACAAGTTTGACTTGGCTTCTAGATTTGCATCCAACAGCTCCATTATTGTCATAAGCTGTACTGTTAACGGTGTCGTTTCTGCTACTACATTTTCGTGTGGGCTTTCGCTCTCAGCTTCATCAACAGATGATTTCAACTTTGATGGTGACGTGGCGTTATGCTCCTTGAAAATGTGTTCCAGGGCGTCTTTGTACTCACAGGCGTATTTTAGATAATTCATCACGTAACGTGTGAGCGGGTGCACTGCACCACCAGGGACCGGTGTTCTGGCCGCATCGTTCTTGATGGAGATTTCAAGATCATTGAATATATTTATGACAGCATCGCCGAATCTATCTCTTGTAGCTAAGATCTCAGACTTCAATTCGTGTTCACAGTCATTAATTGAGAGTGATTCACTTATCGCATGAATGAGATCGCGAATTGTATCGTATATGTCTAGATATTTGAAGAGCTTCTCCGCAGAGCGTTTTGTCCAGGAGACAGCTTCAGCAAAGTCAAGTATCTGTATTACAATGGAACGCGCCAGATTGTTAAAAAGGCTTTGAGAGATCATAGGAGACACGGAGAAAACTGATTCTCCGAGTCTCCTCTCTGCGAGGAACAGAGTATTCGAGCAGTTCTTCGCAACATTGATCCATCTAGTGATCTCTCCTTCTAGAGAATCCCAAGACATTTTCTGCACATCATCTACATTTATCTTCTCGAATTCGAGCATTTTCATTTGCTCATAAAATGCATTTCTTCGTGAAATTGAATACACTTGACAACAAGCTGTTTCAAATCCAGCTGAGATCATGGTTGTTGCAATTCGATTCATTCTTATCACAACCTCTGGAGGATACCATGGATAATCCTCGATTTGTGATTTTTTATCAACTTTTGAATTGGAATTACCTCCAAAATCTTCTAATAACGTTCGCAATTCTTCTTCCATGAAAGTCATGGCTCGTTTCAACACAATATTAGTTCGACTTAACAACGTTGATCCTGATGGAGATTTGGCGATTACATTCGTCAATTTTGATAAATGCATTACAGCTTCAAGGAAAAAGGATTCTTCCTCAGTCATCTTTCCCAATCTAGTCGGAGTTTCACCAGAATTACATTTCGCAATCCTGGACTCAATGATTTTTGAGAAATTTTCAACATTTTCGGGGAGTTGGGAGGAAGGATCATCATCATCATGAGATGTTGAAACGGTATTTTTAAATCGATTTAGATCAATATCTTCACATATTGGAGTAGTGCCACTCTTCTCCATTTGGTGTATCTAATCAAATGAGAATTGTATGCATATGCAAAAAAGGAAAAAATTGAATCAAGGAGAATGATGGGAGAAAAGTTTGTTTAAGATTAAAGATGTTTAAGGGAAGGTTTGGTTTATTTTAGGAATATGGTTGGTAGAAGAAGAATGTTGACTTGGTTAACAACGTTTTTTTTCCCTTTCATTTTAGTGCTTCCCATGACTTGATCTCAACATGGGTTCCCACTACGCCCAACTCCCATTTGTTGTTTATTTGGTGGTCAAGAGTTCCAATTATAATATAAACTACCTATATATTCCATGCTCATGTTGTTCAATTAAATCTTTAATTTTACGTTAATTAAGTGGGAAAAAAGTACGAAAACAAATCATTCTCTTTTGGGTATTTTTATCCATTTTCCAAGGTGAAGGGGAAACTACACTCTCTTTCTATTGCACACATTATGTTTGGATTGACTTTTTTTTAAAGTGAATTACTCTCTTCATTTCTTTTTATATGTCGTCCTTAATAAAAATTAATGATCCTTAATATTTATCATTTTATAAAAATCAATACATAAATGACACTATTCTTCATGTTTTATCCTTGAGAGTTATTAGTATTGAAAATATTGATTTGATCAACAAAGAAAAATTATGTAAATAATTTATGTTCATTGGTCTAATTAATTAATCAAAATAAATTAATTCATGTTCATTAATTGAAAACTTGACTTTAAGAGAATATTAAATAAGGGTACAATGGTAAATTTATCTAATTTCTTAAGGCATGTGAAATCTAAAATGGTGACAATTAAATAGAAATGGAGAAGTATAAGTTAAAAGTTAAAAGTCACAAGTTAGTAACCCCAACTTTTGGTTTTTGACTTTCTTTTATACCTTTTCAACTAAAATTAAGTTAATCCGAACACTCACTTAATTTCGTAGATTTGGTTTCTTTATATTATACTCAAGGGTAATGCTAAATGGCCAAAAAAATTGGCCAGAATTTAGCCAGAAATTTAAAATGTTTATAATATTTTTTATTTTATTTTAAAATAAACTAATCTTTTTTTCATTTTTTAATTAAAATATATTAAAATTAAAAACGTAAAAATGTTCAAAAAGGTAAAATACCATTCTGGCTAAAAAAAAATTGCCAAAAGAATTTTTCTTAATACTCAATTATATCTTTAGTCGCACGTACAGTATAGTAGAAAGAGAAATGTCGATTGTTTGATTCCTAAATAAATGATTTAGCATTAGAAAAGAATTAGGGAAAATTTTAAGACACACATATATTTTACATGAATCATTAGTTGCATATTTATATATATATATATTTTACATGATTTTGTCGATTAGTTGCATATTTAAACTATGATTTGGTTCTAACTATTTATTTCAATTGTGTATTTTTTTATTTTTTTATTCATGTCAATTTGTAAAGTAGAAAACTTGGCTCGAACTCCATTAGAATTAGTTTTATCCAAAATAATGAAGTACACATATTCCATGTGTATTTCATTTTTAATGAAATGGTTAGCTCATGGTTCTCCCTAGATTATATTTTCTTGCTCATCAATCTTAGCTCAACAATTTCTTCCTTTCATAACAAAACATAATTGTATCGTAATAATCGCATGTGCACTCAAAAGAAATTTCCCCCCAAGAACCAATTTCATGTTGATCCGCTTAATATACTTGTAAGATGTAAGCTTTAACCCAATTCTTTCTTGGGAATAATCTTTCACTTGTCGCAACCCAGTTGGTGGGTAGGTTATATAAACCTAATCAGATTGACATAATGAGTCCTAAAGGCGGTCTTAGGAATATATAGAACCGTGATCTTCAATTGATGGTAGCCCAATCTTTAGTCAATCATCGAGAATAATGAAGCACCCTGACAATGATCAAATAAATTATTAATACGCAATATCAAATACTTGTTCTTGATAGTAACATGGGATAGTTGGCAAAATAACCATTCTCAAGACTTAATTGAGCATTTAGATACAAGTCTTCAAAAATTTGAACTTTAGACACTAAATATGACATCACTCATTATTCTTTCAAAATATACAACACCCTACTCTCAATTTTTTAATACTACACTTTGGTCCCCACTCATCCAACAAATGTGGAATGTTTTTTTTCATTTATTAAAAAATCAATTCCACTAGAGAAAAGCTCTCAAAGAAGAAACCAAATGCTCCTGTTTTTGCAGCTGATTTAGCCGATTCTGACGACTTTTCCGATGATATTATAGCTTTCACAAGTGAAATCATCATCATTCTACTCATTGCTTCCATTTTTATACCATTTTCTTTCAAATAGCTTCAAACAAAAACTTTCCCGCCAAAATCACTTCATAACTTGTTTTTAGATAAACTTTAGTAGTTTAGAAGGACTATAGATAATTGTTCTCCATTTCAAAAAACTTGATCTGAACCCGATCTTGTTCATTCTCGTTTTGCACATATTTCATATCAGTCATCGACCGCTAATTACTGATATCGTAATCTAGTATATATAATTATAGTCTATATATGTCAATACCTGAATTTGTTGTTGCTGGTGGTGATTATATGGGATTATGGGAGGAGACTCCTAAAAGTTGGTATTGGAAATGTTTTAGTAAGTTGACAGTGTCCATTGTGTTGAGTCGCAATGATTCATATGACGATATGATTGCAAGCGTAATTGAGGCCGGTGAGTTAGCCTGCGAGCCAAGAAACTTGGTGATTAGCTATCAAATGAATGAGAGGGGAAAAATACATCCCACATTCATAAAGAATGATAGACATGTGAACTTGTACATTGTGGATATTGCTATTGATGGCTCTAGGCCTATATTGAGGATAAATGTCATTGCGAGGTCTCTAATTGAAGCAACAAATTCATTTAACGACAACGACTCGGTTGTAAATGAGAACTTGGGTGATCAACCAAATGAGAACTTCTGTGATCATTCAAATGACAGTTTGGGTGATGATTCAATAAATATGTATGATCATTAGTGGATGTTGAAGATCAACTAGTAGATGCGGAAGATTTCAAACATTTTGAAAAAGGAAAGGGACAACCGGAATTGAGATCACAACCCAACCATTCTTTCTCTGATGGAACTAATTTTATATGTATCAAACATTCAGTACCAAGAGTGAGCTGCAATTGTTATTAGTCGAAGCAGCGATGAGGAAATCTTTTGATTTTGTTGTACTGAAGAGTTGTACTAAATACTTAAAGGTGAAATGTGTATCTCATATTTGTGCGTGGATGCTGCTGGCAAAGAAATATGAGTGTTCGAATAGATTTTGTATCTACAAGTATATTGGTGATCACAGTTGCGATATTGATCATACCATCAGCAGCCATAGAAAAATCATGACTAAAGTCATTGTGTAGCTTTGTGTGAATTTTTATCGTGATGGAAAGGGTCCAAATGTTATTGTAATGACCTGTTCTTGTCGTTATAGAAAAGTCAATGGGGAAAATTTTTGGGCTGGAAAACTTTTTTTGTAGTAACTTGGAATTTCTCAACCTAATCTAGATTTAGACGAAATTGGAGTCAGTAAGGTCTAGGGAAATCTGGTAATAATTAGGTGATTTAATTATTATTTTGATCACGTGAGTAGATATCTAAGACGTTAAGGAACCCGTACGACTTTACGGAATTGAATTCGAGTGAGTAGAACTCCCAAAACTGATCTTAGCATGAACGGGTAGTTTCTGAGTGTCGTTGGTTGATGGTGTATTGTGAAATGGGGGTATTGGAATTATTAAATTAGCTCACCGTTCTGTGCAAGCCGCTACGACGGGAATTTGTGCCGCCAGGGCGGGGCCGCTGTAGCGGGGTGGTACCGCTGTGGCGGGACAATCGCGATTTAAGTCAGAAAATAAACCCCAAAACGTCTTTATTCTGCAATTTTCATTCTTGAGAGTAAGAAGACGAATCCCAGACGATTCTTAACAGTTTTTCACGATTCTTAAGGCTCAAGGTAAGGTTTTAACTCCTCGAATCCATTTTTTGATCCGTAGGTCGTAATCTAATGGGTAATTATCAATGGGGGAGGGCTTTGATATGAGAATTATGGTTGAAAAGCCCTAATTTGGATATTGGGATCATGGGTTTGATCTAGGGTTGATAGGATTGTTGGTAATTTGGATAATTAGCTATTATTTATTGATTTCCGTGTCATTATGATTGTTTGTAGACCAAGAACAAGCGGAATGAATCCGTAAGGGGAAGAATCAATTTTCTTAAGGGATTCAAGCTTGTTTCGAGGTAGGTGATGGTTGTGATTTCATGTTGTGTGATGTATGTTTGTTCTTACTTCATTATAATACATGTATGTATGTGAATGTTGCATTATTGATCACACTAATTGTAAATGAGGATATATGAATGATGAATGCCATGAATCATGACTTGATTGTATGATTATGAGAATGTACTTTGTGATTGTGGCTTGTTGAATGGATCGGGTGTTGCGTTCCGACACACTAACTTGGATCGGTTGCCACGTTCCGGCATAAATATGGGATCGGTTGCCACGTTCCGGCATAAACATTGGATCGGATACCACGTACTGGTATGCTAACAATTTGGGTTTACGTTCCATGAGAGGACCATTGACTTGACATAACTATGTAATTGAGAATTGTGAACTTGATCGTTGTTTGTAAATGATATTGATATTGTATATGTTCGGTGTATGCATGTTATTATTATGCTGTAATGGCTTATGTATGTTGCACTTATTGGGATAACCGCGTGATTCTACCAGTACAGTGTGGTTGTGTACTGATATTGCACTTGCTCTTTCTTAGTTGAGTACAAGGTATCTTCCGACGGCTATTGACAGACCCCGCTTAGAAGATCAGTGATCATTTCGAATTCAAGGGTGAGCCAGTTCTTTTGGGCTGCCATGAGTTCTCTTTCAGTTTATGTCCACCTTTCAGACTTAGAGTAGTTCTTTAGATTTGTTATGTTTAGTATGGGGTTGTACCCCTTCTTGTTTTGACTTATGGTTGAACCTTAGATATTTTGGTACATTGACTTTCAGGGTCTAGGTGTTATTACGCAATGTTAGTTTAGTTATTAGACTTTTGTTGGAGTTTATGGAAACTCCCTATCTTTTCCTTAGCATTTAAACCTGCTTTCATATATTTAAATGCCTTAGTTATTTGGTTCTTTGGTTAGCTAATTAGTATTAATGGTTCTCCCACCGTTAGGTTAGTGTGGGTGTCAATCACGATGGTCTGGGTCGTGACAGTTAAAGAGATACAAATGACTATTTTTTTTCATTGTAGTTCAAGCTATTGGGAATGTTGGAAGGGAGGTGTGATTGCCAAGAAAATGGTGCGAGGGACAGCGAAACACGGATATTCATGCTTCCCCGCTTTTTCATATATGATTGACACTCTTAATGTTGGTTCTAGCTATTGTATCATGGTAAGCGGGGATACTCATAGATTCATATATTACTTTTTAGATTTTGGTGCTTGCATTAAGGAATTTTCACACATGAGAAAGATATGTGTGGTTGACGACACTCATTTACATGGTAAATACGAGGGAGTGTTGCGGAGCGCTGTTGCACAAGATATGGAGAATCATGTTTATCCAATTGCCTTTTGTGTCGTGGACAAAGAGAGCGATGCATCTTGGACGTTCTTCTTTGAGAAGTTGAAGGATATTATTGTCGATAAATCAGATTTGTGTTTTATTTCTAGTAGACACAAGAGCATTGCCAACATTATTGCAAAGATTTAGAGTTTTTGGCTAAAAACATCCTTAAACTATACCCCCAACTTAAACTACATCCTTAAATTATCCTTCTTAACAAAAAAACATCCTCCAAGTATTTAAAACTTAACAACTTTCATCCCTATATTAAAATTTGTCAAAAAATTAGTGAATTCCACCCAAAAACATATGCAATTCATACTATTCTCATCCAAAAAAATTCTTTAATATTATTACCGGTTGGAAAATGCATCCACAAAAAATTAAAAAAATTGAGACTCGTGTTTGATGTCAAAAAACAATGTTAGGATGGTGTATCTACGAGGAGACATGATCTGCTCTTCTCCTTTACCAACTGAATGGAGTTTGAGCTTAATTTCACACCATCTTCACCTTGCAAAGTCAAAATATCGTTAGATCAATAATTTTTTGAGGCAAATTAATAATTGAGGTAATCAAGATTCAACTAATTTTGATCTCTAGTACTCAAGTTTCGTTTTCCATTATTAGAAGTAAAAGTCTCCGATCAACACCACTTTTTCCAGATTCAATGAAAAGTAAACATTTCCATTGATAATTTTTTGATATCAAATAAAATGAAAAGTAAATAAAAACAAAATTGCTAATTAAAAGGAAGACAATGTAAAAAGTTGTTGCTAAAAATATTATAATATTATATTAGATGTATGTAGAATGAACATAATTGGTTTATTGGGGTGATTTAGGGAGTTTTGTTGAGAGTAGTGTGAATTGTACATGTTTTTGTGAAGAATTTGTTAATTTTTGATAAATTTTAACAAAAAGGATGAAAGTTGTCAAATTTTAAATAATTGAGGAATGTTTTTTGTTTAGAAAAATAATTTAAGGATTTAGTTTAAGTGAGGGTATAGTTTAAGGATGTTTTTGGCCAAAAACTCCAAAAGTTTACAATCATTCTCATCACGGATATTGCATGAGGGACCTCAGTGAAAATATTCGGGTAAATCACTATTGTGGAAATTTCGTCTATCTATACTACAACTCGACAAAGACATTCTTTTGAGGAGTTCAACAATCATTTTGCGGAATCCAAAGACAAATGCCACGAGTCAGCCGTCCTGCTTGAGCCTGAAGTTGGTCATGAAAAGTAGAGTAGAGTACATTTCCCAAGAAACAAGTATGATGTGATGACCACAAATATTGCCGAGTCACTCAATGTTATGTTGATAGAAGAGAGAGAGTGTACCCCGTTAAATCCATATTGGATTCAATTGCTAAGAGATTTGGAGAATTGTTCAGGGAGAGGCATGCATATGTACTTAAATCAATGGGTAATAAAATAGTGTCGACTGCCGTAAGGATCACAAGAAAAAAATGACTGAAGGAGACTCCTTGTATGTGGAGAACATATGGGGACGACAATCAATTCAGCGTATTCGGCATAAGTTCTACTTCCACCGTGAACCTACTGAAAAAGTCATGTTCTTGTAGGGAATATAACTTGGTCAAGATAACGTCCAGGATGTAGGTTTGGGGGTGTGACAATCAATTATATAAAATTTGAGCTCTCAATTCTTGATTTGGAATTTGTAGCAATACTTGTGACTTAAATAATCTCAAAATCAAAAAGAAAACTTAATGCCTTCAACCTCATTGACACTACTAAATTTGCAACAAATTTGAGTAATGAATAAAATAATATCAATACAATAATAGAACTTTTGTTGTTTATTCTTGGTACATCACTCTCAAACACAACTACTGAACATTGATTTTTAAATAAATAATTGCATTCAATTGGAATTATAAAATATTAATGCCTAATTAAACATATGAAAACTTTAATCCAGATCCTTGAAACTTTTCTTCAATAAAATGATTGAGTTTATCTCTCATCTTTGTAGTAAAATAATACTTTCAATCTCCAATTTCTCCTTTACGAAAAAACAACTTATTTCCCTCTCCAGTGGACAACTTTTCATTTGTATACACCTTCAAGTTGCTCAAATTCTCAAAGCTACACATTCTTAATATTTCGTCCACCACTCAACAATTTTCTTCCTCTATGAAAAGTGGACATTCCAAAAATTCAGCCAAGCATTTAAGTTGATTTTTTGGTTTCTCTTTAATTTCTTCATACATACAGAAAAGTATTTTGTTAGGATTTTCTACACTTTTTTTCCAATAATCCAACACGTGATTTCAAAATGGGCCATAAAGGCTCAACCCCTTACAAAAAAGATAAAAATTTCTTTAATGGAATTGGTATCTTGGTAATGAAGTCTTAAATTGTTTGCAAAATGAAACATCGAAATAAAAGTGTCCCTAGGATTCCCAAACATCGAAATAAGTTTTGTTCTTGAATCCAGGGTTGATTTTGGCAATGAATTGCAAAGGGCACATGAAGTGAAAGTTGATAAATCAGGGACTTGACCATCAACATAGAGTATACGCTCCAAGGATGGAACAAGAACATGAGGGTTCTTGACAAGTAAAGGGTGATAGGTTCAAAAATAGGATATTTCACTCGATTCATCAGAGCGAATAAAAGAGATTTTAACCAAGTAGTTCTTGATTTTGGAGTTGTAGCAAGAATGATATCACTATCTTCCGCTTGAAATTGTTGTTGACATGCAATCACACCTTGAGTCAATCTTGGTGCTGTCCAACAACCTTGATAATTGTAAATATATGATCCAACCCATCCTTTTTCTTTTGGTAGGTTAGAAAGCAATTTCTTACACTCTTCACTTAAGCTATCCTCTTGTAACTATTTGAGAGGAGAAGTTGTCATGATTTTGAGAATTGAGTTTTTTCTTCCAATTTGAATATTTTATAACAGATATGCACAAATAAACTTACAATCCGTGTGAATGTTTAATCATAAATTTCATGGGAGCTCACCACTTCACATTTTTCATGTCTTTCTATTAGTGTTAATTACTTTGATTAACTTATTTGATTTATCAAGAAAGTGCTATTAATGTGAGTGCCAGAATAGTTGGCAATTCATGCAGCGTTTTGTCCTTTTTGTTAAATAATGATTTTAATTTCAAAATTAGTTTTTGGTGTTATTATAACTCTTCTTTAATTTATAACCATGAAATTATAATTAAAGCATCAAAAAAAAAAAATTTTTTTTTAACTATATACTTCCTCCATTTATTTTTATTTATTCCCGATAAACTTTGCACTCTCTTAAAAAAAACACAAATGATGTGATTATTTTACTATAATATTCATATTAATTTATATATAGTCTTAATGGACTTGGAAATAATTTGGGAAAATGAATAGTTAATATTAAGAATAATTTTTTTTATCTTTCTCTTAATATGCTTAAGTAAACAACTAAAAGTAACACACTATGTTTAATATGTTGAACAAGTAAAAGTGAACGAAGATAGTGAATAATACTCAACTTATCGAGTTATTTAAACTTGCACATATTTAAAGATTCAGAATTTTTACCATGCTCTATGAAAAACATGCATGAGTATATATAGAGTGGTGTGCCTTTTTTTTTCTAATCATTTAATTAGGAGAGTTCCCCTTTTCAATAATTTTTTTACTTTATTTGAAAATGAAACAAAGAATCGAGAAATGAATGTGAAGATTATTAGAGGCAGACTTAAAATTTGAACGCAACAGAATGTCACTATCTTTAGTACGATAGCCAATTACTAGTGACAAAGTTGGGCGTACAACTTGTAAGAACTAAATAATAATGATAATAAAGTACAAACTTCTCTATGATCGAATATAAATAATTTTGTATACTATAGTTATAAAACAAAAGTACATCTATTCGTAGTCGAACTTGACACGTTTTTATATTTTACAAACAATCAATAATAGGGGGGAATCACACTAGATGTACAGTCCATTTAAATTTATACATAATTTGCAACAATTTGAGTAATGAACATTTAAAATAATATATATTAGTGCTATAATAGAGCTTTTGTTGTCTGTTCTTCTTACATTTGTCACGATCCAGACCGTTGATTATATGGAAAACTTCTTCACCTATAAATAGTGGTGTTTCTTCCTTTGTGAAGTATCTCAAAAAGATGAGAAGTGTGAAGTAATATTGTAGTGTGTAATAGTAAAAGAGAGAGTTGAGACATAGAAAAATATTCTAAGTCTTCAACTATATTTATTATCTACAAGAGAATATTTATATGTTGAAGGAAGGTGTTCCTATGTGGAGCTTTGGACTCTTCAACTAATCTGGAGTTGCTTGAGTTGTACACGTTGTTGGGTTGTTTTATCCTGGAGGGGACAATTCAAAAGACATATTGTTGGCTCGGTGTAGATTATGCCGCAGTGGGCTTGAATCTCCTTAAAGAGAGCGAGATATCCGTGCCTCAGCCTAAAGATTTATTTAGTCATTTTTGTTCATTTTATTTCAACTGTAATTTATTATATTTGTGGTATATTACACCAACACTTCTATATGAAAGAATACAATTAATTTGGTATACTATAGTTAGGGGTGTACATGACCGGGTTGGTTCGGATTTTTCAAATATCAAACCAAACCATTTGTGTAAAACAATTTAATTTATAAACCAAACCACACTAATAAAATTCGGATTTTTTCGGATTTTTCAACCTCGGGTTGGTTCGGGTTTTTCAAATACCAAACCAAACCATTGTGTCAAATTTTTAAATTTATAAATCAAACCAAACTAATAAACCTCGAATTTTTTCAGATTTTTGGATTTTTCCGGTAAAGTTTGCAAACAAACATATAATTAACTTGTGCTCCAAATATTTCTTTAGTCTAACCAAAATACAATTATCTAAGGTGTTTCTTAAGAAAATAACACAAAATATGAGATGAGTACTGATGACACTAAAATATTCAATAAAAAATAATAATG
>JAJOOS010015580.1:0-27274 GCA_029582725.1 Solanum chiquidenum
AATCAGTGGTGAGTCCTCATTCTCCGAGGACAATAGTCATGAGTTTCTTTTCAGTATTTTTACTCCTTTAGTTTCAGTTTTGCTAGACTTAGTTGGGGAATGTCCCAACATTTCTAGTCAGTTTAGAGGCTATTTTCAGACATAGTGACAATAGAATAGGTTTAAAGTGAACTGTCCGTAGATTTTAATGTGACCCGATTAAGTCGAAATCGATGGAAGTATTTAAACTTGAGATCATAAGGTGGTATTTGAATCTAGAATATTTTAAAGTGACATAGTGTATATAAGTTTTAAGTTAAGTTAAAGGTATTAAATTCTAGAAATGGAATAAAATATTGAGGTGCTTGCTTGACTACACTTAAGCTAGTAGGTGACAGGTAGGTACATCACCTACTTTGACTTATTGACCAGCCCAAAGGACCAAGTAGGTGCATCACCTACTAAGACTCTTTTGACCATATTATTGGGCCAAGTACACTACCAATTACTTGCATTAATCTGGCCCAAGTTGAATAGAAGAATGAGGGAAAAATGGACAGCCAAGGACCAATATTTCAAAGACCACAAGAAATAATTTGAAAGGAAAAGTAGGTGCATCACCTACTTAAATGTGAGGCCTAAATTAAAGACACATGTTGACTGCAAATGAAGTACAAGAAAGGTGGCAAAAGGGAACATTTTATTAGACTAAATATCTGGTACAAATATCTCATTTTCCTCTTATCTAAATTTTAAGCTCGCAAGTTCATATATTTCTCTCTTTCAAGATGAAGCAGCCACCCAATGTTCCCACTAGGGTTCTAAGTATTTTTCATCTTGTTCCTTCCAAAGCATCCACAAGATCACCTTCTCTCCTCGATTGTTTCAAGTATATTGGACAAAATAGCTATATGTGTTGGCAGCCAAGATTCTGCCACTCTCTTCCAAAGATTAAGAGAAGGTTACCAAAACAGAAAATGAAGGAGAATAACATATTTAGATAGCCAATGTAAGGTGCTGCCACAACCTCTTAATTTTTTGTTTATTTGAGAATTCTAGACTTACTTGTTTATTGCAACTCGTGGGATGGTGATTGAGAACCATAAATTCAAGTCTTTTGATTATTTTTGAGTGCTGAGGACTACTATTGCATTAATTTGTTTATGGGAGGTCATTGATGTACTTAGAGAATGATTGCGGAAAGATGTTAGGGGGAAAATTTATAAGTTATGGTGATGCACCATTAAATTAAAGGTTTTGTAAGCTCACTGTCCGTTCCATGGGAAGGTTGTTTCATGTAAATAACTATAACGAACAGAATTTGTGAAAGAAAGCAATCAAATAGAAGGATTATGGGCTGGCTTCCTGGCTACTGTTTTGATTAGTTGGAATATCCCAAATTGGTTGGTAAGCTGCTAATATTAGCCTTGATGATTGGTTGTTGTAGATGAAGACTATGATGTTAAAGGACAGGTTGACACTTCGTAAGCTATACAAATTGGGGATTGAGGTATGTAATGCTATTTGATTTTCTATTTCATTAGCATGAATCCAACACTTGTATTACGAAGTAAGCTTTCTAAGTGCCCTTGATAGTGACTGACCCATAGTTGTAGTTCCTACTCCCTGGAGCAGTAAAGCGAATACTCTAGTATGAGTTTATTACTAAATGTACGTGCTTACTCTACCAAGTATTAGCATGCAAGGTTTAAACTCATTTCATCGTCAAAGTACCCTTGGCATGTATTCCCCTTATATAAATCCAAATGATCCTAGATTACACATGGTACATATGTTGGATATATATATATGTTACCTTTTCACATGTTCATATGTTCCCTTTATTGGTTATTACTCCCATTGTGTTAGACTATAATGTTACCTCACAATATCCCTACTTACTCTATTGTACATTTTATATGTACTTACTTGGAATATGTATCCGTCCTTAAGTTGAATCTGTCCACATTCTCCCTTGGTTCCACGTTCATGTATACCTTGTATTTCATATTAGTTAGTGAGTATTTGGCTATCATATAGAATTCAAATATCTTGGCTGAATGTTAGATGTCTTCACTTGAAATGTGCTTCAATTCGAGATGTCAAAATGTTTACTGAGTCATATAAGCTCCCTAAGTATTACATTGGTGTCACATTTTCTTCTCATGTCATTGATATTATCGTAAGGTCATATTCATATGACTTCTACTACTGGTCCATAGTTCCAAATCTCAACAATGATTATGACCACCAAAACAACAATCTCAAAAGAGTTATGAACATCAAAACAACAATCTCAAAGATTAAAGAATCTAAGTGAAGCAATCTGTATAATTATGGGTGGCAGCTCAGGGGCGAATGCCTAGCATGGGCCGATCCCAATTAGCATAGAAGGGTGGCAGCTCAGGGGTGAAAGCCTAGCATGGGCCGATCCCAATTTGTGGAATTATGAGGACAGCATCCCAGGGGTTAAAATGCCTAGCATGGGTCATCCTCTTCTACCACTGGTTAGCTAGTGATTTGTATCATATGTCTTATAAAGATTATAATGCACAGAAAAGTAAAGAAAAGAATGTAACATACAAGATTTAACAAGTATAAGCAAATGTGGTCTCAAATTCTTGTCTATTTGTATTTGGTTTCACTTGAGCTCTCATTTTTCATATGGTATTATGCCTTACATATTTAGTACATTCTTTCGTACTGACATCCTTTATTGGGGACGCTGCATTTCATGTTGCAGGTACAAGTACTCAGCTAGTAGATCTCCCCAATTTGTACATGATACTCAGCGGTTGTTGCTGAGATCCAGGTTTATTCGGGGTTTTGCTGAGTCTTTACTATGAATATTTTCATAGTGGTACAGTAATGAATAGTAGAGGCTTTGTAGACATTGTAAAACTATCATCTATAGTCATAGTTTTACTTGTTACATGTATCGGTTCAGCTAGTCAACATGTGTTGTATATAAAGCTTCTCATCAGTAAATCTATCTGCATAGTAGTTTACTTTCTCATCATAGGTCACTTGTAAAGTATGTGTTCATATGGAACTTGTCTGCGTCACCTAGGGTTGGGGTGTGACAAAAGTGGTATCAGAGCGGTTCATCCTAGGGAGTCTACAAAGCCATGTCTAGTAGAGCCTTACTTATGAATGTGTTGCGCGCCACATTAATAATTAGGGGGCTACTTGGAAATATAGGAAATGTTACCTTCCTTCATAATCCAGATCGTGCGATAGAGCGAAGTTAAAAATTTCCACTTGTACCTGATCATGTTGTTCATATGATGCTTACTATGGTTAAGGTTAACGGTATCTAAAGTGTCAACATATAACATATAGAAAGGATCTTTAAGTTTCCAGAATTTTTACTAGATTGAGCTCATTTTATTCGACTGTCCCACTTCACAAGGTATGTAAAGGTTTTTATGTTATATGCATTTTAAGTTGCATTTTTACCATTTGTATCATGTTGGTTCAATTGAGAAATATATAGTATATGCTAAAAAAAATGATTAGTTACCTAGTTACATATATGAGCTGTAGCATTTTTAGGCACATCTTATTAGGAGTATGTAACCAACTCTTGAGTTCTATATTTCCTCCATACTTATAGGATCTATTCTTATAGAGGACACTTGTTCTTAGTCTGTGATATACATATAATTTTCAGCATTACACATGTTCTCAAAATTGATGTTGTTGAACCAGTTTCTTTTAGTTGGAAGAAGGCAGTGGAATAGTCTGATAGGTGGATGTATTAGTGCAATAGTGTTACTACAGATTCCCCAAATTGGCTTACAATGCTCAAATTCTCACCGTATATCATCCCGAGTATGTTAATATTTGGCTTTTATATGGTATGTGCCAACAACCCCGAATAAGTAGTAATAACATTTGTATTCTTTTCATGGTTACAAAACTTAGGGATAAGTGTGCCAATTGCTGCAAATGATTTTTGTATGGTAGTTCCTATTATGATCTATGTGTTGGCTATATAGAATTATTATGTGACTAAAGGGTAAGGTTAACAAAAGGAAAATTGATTGGTTAGACCTCAGTTGTGATTAGTCAGGTTGTACATAGTGGGATTAGAGTACATAAAGCTACTGGTTTTGATTAAACGGTACTTGTTAGATAGGAAGCATGTGAGAATGAAACTTGAATGAAACGGGCCGAATATGTACGTAGAGCTTCTTGTTAGAAAGAGATGGGATATGTCAAATTCCCTAAACAGAGGTGTAGGTGTGATATGTGGATGCTATAGAGGAGTGAGATAGGCGGTTATGAAAGAGTGATTGCTTTGTATGAGGCAAGAAAATGGTATCAACTCTTCAACCAACCCTAACGAGTTATAATACCTGGGAACAACTTTGTGAACAAGGTTAGACAGAGAAGTCAATTTAGTATTGATTCAAGTCTTGATAACAACAAGAAAAAAAGAGGGAAATAGAAAGGTTACCTAGATAGAAGATACATGGACCTAGTTCATCTACATCATTAGTAAAAAAGAGAAGTAGAGCATTATTCACATGTATAGACTTCCATCAATTTGAATAGAGCTACTACATGGTTCATTTAGTATATGCCTGCAGTAAGTCGTCAGTCATAGTCAAGTTAAGGGAGAGAAAATATTGATCATATGCTAGTTGTTATTATTTTCTATCTTGCATGGGAAAAGAGTAGGAGCACCCTCACATGTTTAAAAAAAAATATATATTAGTATGGTCAGACCTATCTAGTTAAGCCCAAATGGGCTAACTCTAAGATTTTATGAATCATGATATAACTTTATAGGTACCTGACATTTACATGTTATTAGAGTTCATATTTTATGGTGCGTTCAAGCTTCACTATTTATTTTCTATTATGACCTTCAAAAGGCACCAGACATTGAATGTGATGTAACACAAACTAGTAATAAAGGTAAAGTTGACCTCGGCTTCCTACTCCAAAAGATGAACTATTGAGGATTTTTTTGATCTTAACTGTAGTAATTATATGGACTTAGATGGAAGCCAAGTCCCAAGAGCAGAACACCTATAAGAATTCTTAGGAGATTAAAGAGAGTAGATGGGGAAATCAATTGTATGTGATTGGAGGTGAGTAAGGATTATGGGCAGAACTATCCCACCTGTGACTTGACGCTTTATACAGTGTGTTTGAACTTAATATGGTAGAGTGGTTCTATAGGATATCTCATAGTTTCCAATCATGGTTTGTTATACATGCTGCATGTTCTATAACTTATCTATTTGTATGTCATTTGCCCTTGGTGGATTACCTTCTCACAGGTTACCTAATGTCATAGAATGCTTGCTTGTAAGTGTTATCCTCTTCGGAGTACCCTTTTTTATTGCTATATGGTTTCGTAGGACCTTTTGCCTACATGTTATTTATTGCACTGGTTACTTTCCTCATGTCACTTGTCCATATTGTGTGGTTTCTGCAGGATAATTGATAATATGACCATTTCTATATATTTTACATGCCTCACAGCCTACTTGCTTAAACATTATAGGCCTTATAGCTTTTCTGGCCATGTGTCATGTGCTCACTTGCTCATATTTCATATGTGTACTTATTGACATGTTAGGTCACCAATCCATGCGATATAACACACTTGATCAATGTGATTTGTGTTCCGTAGTTCATATTTCATACAATCTACTTGTTTACGTATTATATATTTTGTAGCTTTAGTACTCATGCATCATGTGCTCATCTAGTCCATTTCCGACATTCCTTATAGTTCATTCGCTCACATGCTACCCTATGAACCATATGCGCACGTACACCATATATTTCTATAGCTTAATGCCTGTATATTATGCGCTCCCTTTTGTGCTAATATACTAAATGCGACTTACTCAGCCCCGCTGTGTTTATTGACTTGAGTTTTGAACATTGTTGGAAATCATTTCCTTGTATCATCATGAAGTGAAAATTTTGACCAGAAAAGGTTAGGGATATATGTAAGTTTTATACAACCATAGATAAATAACTTAGCATAATGCCTTATCCGAAGGTGCAGCATAATTTATATTAACAACTATGCGTTCTTATAAGACTCACCTTTGGAAAGCGTCATACAATAAAAGAGAAGGGAAAGTAGAGCCCCGATAGATTAGGGCCTGTGATTTTTATGTGTGTTCCATATACAAATTTTGGGAGAAGATACTATCTTAATTGTTAAGGCCCGAAGGCTAAGCTCAAAAGGTGTAACCTCCATTGAAGTATTGTGGAAGGAATAGAATATAACATAAGGTACTTGGGAATAGAAAATGGTAGAGATCCTAAATACCCCTCTTATTCTAAACATCAACCTAAGGATATGAGATCATGTTGTCCCCTTATATGATCATAAATCCTACTAGCAGTTGTTCATTTGATATGTCATTTTCATGTCTTGTGTTTATATTAAAGTCCTTATTTGTATGATTTCTACTAGTGTATATTCAGTGAATAACATGGTCAAGAAAGGGGTTTAATTTGTCATATTATTAGTTCATGAACCATATCTATTGAGATGTCATACTAGACTTGTCTATATGTGTTTTAGGTCAGTCTATGGATTTTGGATAGTCCTATTTACAATGGGAACTCTCGCAAATCTCTATATGAAATTCCAAGATTAACCGAACTATCAGGTGCACCTATCATTCGAGGACGAATGATCATAAGGGGGGAGGATGTAACACCCCATATTCTACGTGTACTAGTTCTATTTATGTGACCCTTATAAATTTCCTTGTGGTATAGTTATGGACTCGGTTTCCTATGCAACTAGTGACAATAGAATAGGTTTAAAGTGAACTGTCCGCAGATATTAATGTGACCCGATTAAGTCAAAATCAATGGAAGTATTTAAACTTGAGATCATAAGGTGGTATTTGAATCTAGAATATTTTAAAGTGACATAGTGTATATAAGTTTTAAGTTAAGTTAAAGGTGTTAAAGTCTAGAAATGGAATAAAATATTGAGGTGCTTGCTTGACTACACTTAAGCTAGTAGGTGACAAGTAGGTGCATCATCTACTTTGACTTATGGACTAGCCCAAAGGACCAAGTAGGTGCATCACCTACTAAGACTCTTTTGACCATGTTATTGGGCCAAGTACACTACCAACTACTTGCATTAATCTGGCCCAAGTTGAATAGAAGAATGAGGGAAAAATGGACAGCCAAGGTCCAATATTTCCAAGCCCACAAGAAATAATTTGAAAGGAAAAGTCGGTGCATCACCTACTTAAATGTGTGGCCTAAATTAAAGACACATGTTGGCTGCAAATGAAGTACAAGAAAGGTGGCAAAAGGGAACCTTTTATTAGACCAAAAATCTGGTACAAATATCTCATTTCCCTCTTATCTAAATTTTAAGCTCTCAAGTTCATATATTTCTCTCTCTCAAGATGAAGCAGCCACCCAATGTTCCCACTAGGGTTCTAAGTATTTTTCATCTTGTTCCATCCAAAGCAGCCACAAGATCACTTTCTCTCCTCTATTGTTTCAAGTATATTGGACAAAATAGCTATATGTGTTGGCAGCTAACATTCTGCCACTCTCTTCCAAAGATTAAGAGAAGGTTACAAAAACAGAAAATGAAGGAGAATAACAGATTTAGATAGCCAAGGTAAGGTGCTTCCACAACCTCTTAATTTTTAGTTTATTTGAGAATTCTAGACTTACTTTTTTATTGCAACTCGTGGGATGGTGATTGAGAACCATAAAGTCAAGTCTTTTGATTATTTTTGAGTGCTGAGGACTACTATTGTATTGATTTGTTTATGGGAGGTCATTGATGTACTTAGAGAATGATTGCGGAAAGATGTTAGGGGGCAGATTTATAAGCTATGGTGATGCACCATTTAATTGAAGTTTTTGTAAGCTCACTGTCCATTGCATGGGAAGGTTGTTTCGTGTAAATAACTATAACTAACATAATTTGTGAAAGAAAGCAATCAAATAGAAGGATTATGGGTTGGCTGCCTGGCTACTGTTTAGATGAGTTGGAATACCCCGAGTTGGTTGGTAAGCTGCTAATATTAGCCTTGATGATTGGTTGTTGTAGATGAAGACTATGATGTTAAAGGACAGGTTGACACTTCGTAAGCTATACAAATTGGGGATTGAGGTATGTAATGCTATTTGATTTTCTATTTCATTAGCATGAATCCAACACTTGTATTACGAAGTAAGCTTTCTAAGTGCCCTTGATAGTGACTGACCCATAGTTGTAGTTCCTACTCCCTGGAGCAGTAAAGCGAGTACTCTAGTATGAGTTTATTACTAAATGTACGTGCTTACTCTACCAAGTATTAGCATGCAAGGTTTAAACTCATTTCATCGTCAAAGTACCCTTGCACATATTCCCCTTATATAAATCAAAATGATCCTAGATTACACATGGTACTTACATGGAATATGTATCCGTCCTTAAGTTGAATCTGTCCACATTCTCCCTTGGTTCCACGTTCATGTATACCTTGTATTTCATATTAGTTAGTGAGTATTTGGCTATCATATAGAGTTCAAATCTCTTGGCTGAATGTTAGATGTCTTCACTTGAAATGTGCTTCAATTCAAGATGTCAAAATGCTTACTGAGTCATATAAGCTCCCTAAGTATTACATTGGTGTCACATTTGCTTCTCATGTCATTGCTATTATCGGAAGTTCATATTCATATGAATTCTACTACTGGTTCATAGTTCCAAATCTCAACAATGATTATGACCACCAAAACAACAATCTCAAAAGAGTTATGAATATCAAAACAACAATCTCAAATATTAAAGAATCTAAGTGAAACAATCTGTATAATTATGGGTGGAAGCTCAAGGGCGAATGCCTAGCATGGGCCGATCCAAATTGGCATAGAAGGGTGGCAGCTCAGGGGTGAAAGCCTAGCATGGGCCGATCCCAATTTGTGGAATTATGAGGATAGCATCCCAGGGGTTAAAATGCCTAGCATGGGTCATCCTCTTCTACCACTGATCATCTGGTGATTTGTATCATATGTCTTATAAAGATTATAATGTAAAGAAAAGTAAAGAAAACAATGTAACATACAAGATTTAACAAGTATAAGCAAAGGTGGTCTCAAATCCTTGTCTATTTGTATTTGGTTTCACTTGAGCTCTCATTTTTCATATGGTATTATGCCTTACATATTCAGTACATTCTTTCGTACTGACATCCTTTATTGGGGACGCTGCATTTCATGTTGCAGGTACAGGTACTCAGCTAGTAGATCTCCCCAATTTGTACATGATACTCAGCGGTTGTTGGTGAGCTCCAGGTTGATTCGGGGCTTTGCCGAGTCTTTACTATGCATATTTTCATAGTGGTACAGTCATGGCTAGTAGAGGCTTTGTAGACATTTAAAACTATCATCTATATTCATAGTTTTACTTGTCACATGTATCGGTTCAGCTAGTCAACATGTGTTGTATATAAAGCTTCTCATCAGTAAATCTATCTTCATAGCAGTTTACTTTCTCATCATAGGTCACTTGTAAAGTATGTGTTCATATGGTACTTGTCCGCCTCACCTAGGGTTGGGGTGTGACACTACCGTTCAGTGATCATATCTCCTCGTAAAGCTAACTCCAGGAATGCGAATGCCAGGAACACAAACGTAACTCCTCCAATCCCAGATGAGGAAGTTTCTAATGCATAATTCCGGAACGCCATTCAGATGATGGCTGAGAGTGTGGCCAACTAGAACAATTAACGGGTTCCAATTCAGGCAAATGCCAATGTTCGGTCAGCTGCAGCTAGAGTGCGAGACTTTGTTAAGATGAATCCGCCAGAGTTCTTAGGATCACAGGTTGGAGAAGATCTCCAATACTTCATTGATGAGGTCAAGAAGAACTTTAAAGTGATGCAATTTACTGGGAATGATCGAGTTGAGTTAGAATCTTACCAACTTAAGGATTTAGCTCATATCTGGTATACTCAGTGGAAGGAGAATAGGGGTACAGATGCATCTCCTATTACTTGGGATTGTTTTAGCGAGACATTTCTGGACAGGTTTTTCCCCATAGAGTTGATAGAAGCCACGGCCCAGGAATTTATGAACTTAAGGCACGGTAACATGATGGTCCAAAAGTATGGGCTCAAGTTTAACCAACTCTCCAGGTATGCTCATCACATGGTTGCTGCTTCCAGGGCTCAGATGAATAAGTTTCTGTATGGAGTGTCAGATTTGGTGAAGACATAGTACAGGAATGCTATGTTGTTGGGAGACATGAACATCTCTAGGCTCATGACTCATGCTCAGCAGGTTGAGGGTGGTAAGCTTAGGGAACATGCTAAGGAGAGTAAGAAAGCAAGAACAGACAACTATGAGTATTCCCAACAAAAAATGAGTGGTGGAAATCGCTCACAGTTTCAGCAAAAGTCTTCGACTCCAGCCCCTTCATCAGCTAGTGTACCATCCTCCAAGTTCTGTAATGATCAGAAAGGTAGGGCATCAGGTTCTAAGTCTCAGGGAAGTGTTTCAGGTACCAAAACATACCCAACTTGCCCAATATGTAGTAAGAACCATCCGGGCGAGTGTCTTACAGGAAAGGAAGGATGCTTTGGGTGTGGTCAGTCTGGTCATAGATTAAAGGATTGTACTTCTAGACAGGGTCAAGGAGGTAATAATGGTAGAGCTCAGTCCACAACTTCAGCAGCATCAGCAGGATGCCCGACTCAGTAGGGTAACTCATCTGGTACAGGTGACAGACAGCGCCAGAACAAGTTGTACACTCTTCAAGCTCGCCAATATCAGGAAGATTCTCCTGATCTAGTCACTGGTACGTTACGAGTCTTTGATCTTGACATTTATGCATTGTTAGATCCAGGGGCTACTCTGTCATTTGTAACTCTTTTTATAGCGGTCAAACTCAGCGTTAGTCCTGAAACTCTCTCAGAACCCTTCTCAGTATCTACTCCAGTCCATGATCCAGTCATAGCTAGACGAGTATACATAAATTTCCTTGTCACAGTCTCCCAGAAAGTCACCTCAGCAGATTTTGTAGAGTTAGAAATGGTAGACTTCGATATCATTCTAGGCATTGATTCGTTACATTCCTGTTATGCCTCAGTCAATTGTTGAACTAGGATTGTTCATTTTCAGTTCCCAAACGAACCAATCTTAGAATGAAAGGGTAGTAGCCTAGCGCCTGTGGGTTGATTCATTTCTTACTTTAAGGCCAGAAAGATGATCTCTAAGGGTTTTATTTATCATCTAGTTCGATTTAAGGATTCAAGCTTCGAAACCCCAAATCTTGAGCCAGTTCATATGGTTAATGAGTTCCCAGAAGTGTTTCCAGAAGATCTTCCCTGAGTTCCTCTTGATAGG
Source organism: Solanum chiquidenum (assembly GCA_029582725.1). Lineage (NCBI taxonomy): Eukaryota > Viridiplantae > Streptophyta > Magnoliopsida > Solanales > Solanaceae > Solanum > Solanum chiquidenum. The sequence goes on from JAJOOS010015580.1 coordinate 11,332, forward strand.
GAAATCAACTTTGAAATTTATCTCTTTCCAAATACCTTGCCCATCTCCATTCCTCCTTACAAAATGGCTCCAGCTGAGCTTAAGGAATTGAAAGAGCAGTTGAAAGACCTTCTAGATAAGGGCTTCATTAGACCTTGTATTTCGCCATGGGGTGCACCAGTGTTGTTCGTAAAGAAGAAAGATGGTTCTCTCAGGATATGCGTTGACTATAGGTAGTTGAACAAGGTCACCATCAAGAATAAGTATCCCATCCCCAGGATTTATGACTTGTTTGACCAACTTCAGGGTGCTAGTCATTTCTCTAAGATAGACCTCAGATCGGGTTATTAACAACTTAAAGTCAGAGATAGTGAAATTCCAAAGACAACCTTTAGAACTTGGTATGGTCATTATGAATGTTTAGTTATGTCATTTGGACTAACCAATGCTCATGTAGCTTTTATGGATTTGATGAACAAAGTGTTCAAGCAGTACTTGGACTTGTTTGTTATTGTATTTATTGATGATATCCTCATTTACTCTAGGAATGAGGAAGAACATGCGAGTCATTTGAGAGTTTTTCTGCAAACTCTCAAGAATCGCCAGTTATTTGCAAAATTTAACAAGTGCGAGTTTTGGTTACAATCAGTTGCTTTCCTTGGGCATATTGTGTCTAGTGAAGGAATTCGAGTAGATTCCCAAAGGATATAAGCAGTGAAACAATGTCCCAGACCTATCCCTGCTACAGATATCAGAAGTTTGTTGGGTCTAGTAGGTTATTACAGAAGGTTCATGGAAGGATTCTCATTCATAGCCTCTCCATTGACTAGGTTTACCGGTCAGACGATTGTGAGAAAAGCTTCGCAGAATTGAAAACTTGGTTGACTACAACTCTTGTTTTGACTGTACCAGAGGGTTCAGACGGTTATGTGATTTATTGTGATGCATCCAGAGTCGGCCTAGGTTGTGTATTGATGCAGCGAGGTAAGGTTATAGCTTATGCTTCTAGACAACTTAAGGTTCATGAGAAGAACTATCCAACTCATGACCTCGAGCTAGCAGCAGTGGTATTTGCACTTAAGATTTGGAGACATTACTTGTATGGTATTCACGTTGATGTGTTCACAGACCATAAGAGCGTTTAGTATGTGTTCACCCAGAAAGAGTTGAATCTTCACTAGAGGAGATGGCTAGAGTTCCTTAAAGATTATGATATAAGTGTATATTATCATCCTGGTAAGGCAAATGTAGTAGTAGATGCTCTTAGCGGATTATCCATGGGTAGTGTAGTACATGTTGAGGAAGAAAGAAAGGAGCTAGCAAAGGATGTTCATAGACTTTCTCGCCTAGGAGTTCATCTTATGAGCATATCATATGGTAGTGTAACAGTTCAGAATGGGGAAAAATCTTCTTTGGTAGTGGAAGTTAAAAAAAATCAAGACAACGATCCGATATTACTCGAACTCAAGGGTGCAGTCCACCAATAGAGAGTTGAGGTTTTCTCCAAGGGGGAGATGGTGTGCTTCACTACCAGGGTCGATTAGGTGTTCCTAATATGGGCGAGTTGAGACAATATATTCTTGTAGAGGCCCATAACTCAGATATTCTATTCATCTAGGTGCCACTAAGATGTACCGCGATATGCGAGAAGTCTATTGGTGGAATGGTATGAAAAGAGATATAGCAGATTTTGTGGCTAAGTACCCCAATTACTAGCAAGTCAAAGGTAGAACATCAGAAACCGGGAGGTATGACTCAAGAGATTGGCATTCCTACTTGGAAGTGGGAAGTGATCAACATGGACTTCATTACAGGTTTACCTCATACTCGCAGACAACATGACTCCATTTGGGTGATAGTTGATAGAGTTACTAAGTCTTCACGTTTTTTGGTGGTCAAGACTACAGATTCGGCGGAGGACTACGCCAAGATTTTCATTAATGATATTGTGAGTTTGCATGAGGTTCCTTTGTCTATCATCTCAGATAGAGGTCCTTAGTTTACCTCTCATTTATGGAAGTCATTTCAGAAGGGTCTTGGTACTCAAGTTAACATTAGCACAACATTTCATCCGCACACGGATGGGCAGGCAGAGCGCACCATTCAGACCTTAGAGGACATGTTGAGAGCTTGTGTGATCGACTTCAAGGGTAGTTGGGATGATCATCTTCCTCTTATTGAGTTCGCCTACAACAACAGTTACCATTCCAGCATTCAGATAGCCCCTTATGAGGCATTGTATGGGCATAGGTGCAGATCTCATGTTGGTTGGTTCGAAGTAGGTGAAGCAGCCTTGGTAGGAACAAATTCAGTTCATGAAGCTATGGAGAAAGTGAAACTCATTAGAAATAGACTTAAGACAGCTCAGAGTCTCTATAAACCTTATGCAGATGTAAGGAGAAGGGAACTAGAGTTCCAAGTTGATGGTTTGGTTTTCCTGAAAGTGTCACCTATTTTAGGGGTGATGAGATTTGGCAAGAAAGGGAAGCCAAGTACTAGATTTGTACGCCTTTACGAGATCTTGAAAAGGATTGGAAAAGTGGTTTATGAGTTGGAGTTGCCAGTAAATTTAGCAGCAGTGCATCCAGTCTTTCACATTTCACTATTGAAGAAGTGTGTGGGTGGTCCAGCATCCGTAGTGCCATTAGAGAGTGTGGATGTGAAAGATAGCCTTTCTTATGAGGATGTACCAGTTGAGATTGTTGATCGTCAAGTTAGAAGGTTGAGAAACAAGGAAGTCGATTCATTCAAGGTTTGGTGGAGGAGTCAGTCCATAGACGGAGCTACTTGGAAGCAAAAGCAGCCATGAAGGTCAAGTATCCTCACCTCTTTCCTTTCGATTCCACTCCAGCTTGAGCTAATAGTTCCTCTTCAGCATTTCAGTCATTCCTGCATAAATTCAGTCTTAGTATCATGTTCCTCCAGGTTGTACTTGCATTTTCAGAGTATTTACATGTTTTGGAACTCAGTTTAGTCAGAATTCAGTCTCCAGTGTTTAATGGTAGGGTTTGCAGTTTTTCCCCTCCAATTCAGCTAGTTTAGTCTTCATTCAAGGATGAATGTCCCCAAGGGAGAGATAATGTAACACCTCGAAAATTAAACCTGGAAAAAAATGCAGAAAATTACCTGGTGCAGTGGACCACGGCAGGGTTCACGGACTGTGAAAGGGTCCACGGTCCGTAGAACTTCCCGTGGTCATTCCTTAGGAGTCACCATGGCTAGCCTCAAACCCCCAAAATTCTAAGTGAGGGCCACAAGGACCTTCACGGTCCGTGGTCCTCCACACGAGCTGTAGTGGCGTCCGTGAAGGCCTTTCCAGTGAGTCCCTTCACCCGTCCCTTCAGACCTTCACCCAAAGTGAAGACCACAGATGACTTCATGGTCCGTGGTCCTTCACACGGGCCATGGGAGAGCCTGTGGGGACTTAATGATTAGACCTAAGACTTAGCCTCCAGACCACAGCCTAAGTGAAGACCACAGACGACCTCACGGTCCGTGGAACTTCACACGGGCCATGGTAACGCCCGTGAACCAGAACCTCAGAACCTCAGTCTAAGTGTAAGATCACGACCGAATTCACGGTCCGTGGTCCTTTTCACGGTCCGTGAAGGTGGCCCTGGTCAGCCCATTAGGTTTTTAAGTAAGGGTATTTATGTCTTTTCCTTCTTCGTTAGACTTTTAAATCTCATTGTTTTAACCCTAAATTTTGTGGTTTTGGCCAGTTTTAGTATAGAAATATAACTATAACTTACCTACGTCAATTAAATAATAAAAACTTAGAAAATTAGAAGCAAGAAGGGAGAAAGAGTTGACCAGCCGTAGCCCCAAATACGCAACAAATTTTCATCAGTTTTAGCCCCGAAATCAAAAGATTTCTCCGTGGAATTCGTTACCAGGTATGTGGGATTTCACTAGTGGGTTCCTTTCACCCATTGGGTCCCTAGTTTTTAGTCAGAATCTTGATTCACTCAATATCATCTAAACCTAGGGTTTCTTGAATGTTAAAATCATTTGATTTTAGCTGTTAGCATGATCCAAATCAGATCATTATGTTATTTCTCAGTTTATTGCATGAATTCTAGAACCCTAGCTATGTATTTATTTATTTCTTGAATTACACTTGCTAGGTCATATATTTCAGTTAATTCAGTTATTCCATATATACATGCCTCAGTATATCAGTGTGTCATTATCAGATTATTATTGCACATTCTCAGTTTGCATGTCAGTTTGAGCTATCCAGTATATTACAGAACTTCAGTCATAAATATGTTAATCACTTAATCTATTGGGAGTAGCATAATACCGAGTTGGACTAGGGTTCAGTGTACCCAAATAGTCCCTGAACTACTAGCGATGTAGGTTGTAAGTCCCCTCTGTGGGCATCATTTTAGCATGCCTCTATACCTCTGGTAGGGTATATTGGGTCCTCTTGATGGGGCGTATACATCGGACTCCACATTTAGCTCATGTGGTTTTATTATCGGTTATTAGTAGCCCGCACAGTTCAGTTAGATTCCATTGCATTGACCACATTTCAGTACAGTTCAGTATTCAGTCTCAACATGTTATAAAATGGTCATTGCATTCAGTAAGCTCAGTAATCAGTATCTTTATCATGTTCAGATTATATTATTTCTTTATTGATTGTTTAGTAATATGTTTATTTCAGCTTTACTCTATCCTGCATGCGCATTACCTTTCAAGTACTGACGCATACTCTGCAGTACATCTTCTCGTGATGTAGGTTCAGGTTCTCAGCATCTAGATAACGCTTAGATCGATTCCCGATCTCCAGTTCTGCAGCTTCAGTGGTGAGTCCTCATTCTTCGAGGACTAGTGACATGTTTTATGTTTATCACTTTTAGTCTTTTAGTTTCAGTTTTGCTAGATCTAGTTGGGGCAGGTACCAACATTTCTAGTCAGTTTAGAGGCTTATTTCAGAAAAAGATAGATTCAGCTTAGTATTTAAGTTTGATGTTTCTTTTGTATTAAACTCTCAGATTTCATATATTTAGATTTAGTATATGGGTATTCCCCATTACTTTGATTTTCACGATTGAGCTTCCGCATAAGTTATTATCATTCTTAGTACTGTCATGTCGTTCCAGCAGGGTTAGCTTGGGGTCACTTGTGATCCTAGGTCCCATGTCCGTGTCTCGGGGGTGGCTCGGGGTGTGACACGAAGACTCGATAGAAACATGGTGCGACAACGGAGACACTTCATCCAAAACTCTCGAGTTGCTCCAACTATGAATTAGCCCCGACGATGACATTTCCTTAACCATCACACTTTCACTGCCCGATTGCCGTAAAATTGCTCATTTCTTCTGACATCAACTTGACATTTGTAGAAGAATTGCTAAAATTCCTAAGAAATTCATTCCAGGTTGACTATAGCAATTAGGGTCCATGTGGAGCGGGTTCAATCCCAGAGCTTCCCTTTGACAAACTCCTGAGACTGACTTGAAAGTTCTAGAAGCATAAACAAAACTCCCTATCGATTGACTCCCAGGTTGACCAAAGCTATTTGGTTCCATCTAAGCGGAGTCCGAACCTGGATCTGACTCGAGATAGTCAGGAAGATATCTAGGCATTTGAAACACATCATCATCGGTAGGGTTTCAAAAAATATCATTGAATGATGCATCATGAATGATGTCCTCAATTGAGAAATCAATGTTCCGAAATTTCAACGAAAAATCCTCAATATTTTCTTGACATGTTGCGGTCATGTGTAGGGCATAAAAATTATGATCAAGAGGTGGAACTACAAGACCATCGAAGTCGAAGTCTCCAATGAGGTTCACTTTTTCCACTAGTGATGAATCGTCCATATCTAAAAAAAATTAGCAATTGATCGCAGTTTAGAGAGAGCCAAAGTAGGAATAGAGAGGAAACATACAATTACTTTTCTTTTGTAGTTTTATTTTTTGAGATTGTTAAGATTGATCTATTAAATTTTGTGGATATCATATCTTAGAAATAAAAATTATGATTCTTAAAGTTTCAAAAAATAAATTTGTAAGGTTGTTCCAATAGTTGGTTATGTGTATTTTACCAATAAGAGCATGTATGGATACTAGAATCCTATTTTAAATGATTTGTAGCACCTCAAAAATCAGACCTAGAAAAAAATGCAGAAAATTACCTGGTGCAGTGGACCACGACAAGGTTCACGGACCGTGAAAGGGTCCACGGTCCATAGACCTGCCCGTGGTCATGCCTTAGAAGTCACCAGACCTAGCCTCAAACACCCAAAATCCTAAGTGAGGACCACGAGGTCCTCCAAAGGCCTTTCCAGTGAGTCACCTCACCATTTTCTTCAGACCCTCAACCTAAGTGAAGACCACAGATGACTTCACGGTCCGTGGTCCTTCACAAGGATTGTGGGAGAGCCCGTGGGGACTTAACCAGTAGACCCCTAGGACTTAGCTTCCAGACCACATCCCAAGTGAATACCACAGATGACTTCATGGTCCGTGGGATTTCACACGGGCCGTGGTAATGCCCGTGAACCAGAACCCTCAGAATTTTAGTCTAAGTGTTAGATCACGACTGGCTTCACGGTCCGTGGTCCCTTTCACGATCCGTTAAGATGGTTGTGATCAGTCCGTCTGCAACTTTAAGTCAAGGGTATTTTGGTCTTTTCCTTCTTTGTTAGACTTTTAAACCTCATCGTTTTAACCCTAAATTTCATGGTTTTGGTCAGTTTTAGCCTAGAAACATAACTAGAACTTACCTAAGTAAAATCATTAATCAAAACTTAGAAAATTAGAAGAAAGAAAGGAGAAAGAATTGACCAACCCTAGCTCCAAGAACGCAACAAGTTTTCATCAGTTTCAGCCCCAAAATTGAAAGATTTATCCGTGGAATATATTACCAGTTATGTGGGATTTCACTAGTGGGTTCATTTCACCCATTGGGTCCCAAGTTTTCACTCAGAATCTTGATTCCCTCAATATCATCTAGACCTAGGGTTTTTTGAATGTTAGAATTGTTGGGTTTTAGCTGTTAAAATGATCCAAATCAGATTATTATGTTATTACTCAGTTCATTACATGAATTCTAGAACCCTAACTATGTTTTTCTTTAGTTCTTGAATTACACTTGCTAGGTTAGATAATTCAGTTAATTCAGTTAATCCAGATATACATGACTTAGTATATGAATGTGTCATTATCAGATTGTTATTTTCATTCTCAGTTTGCATGTCGGTTTTAGCTATCCAGTATATTACAGAACTTCAGTCATAAATGTGTTAATCACTTAATCTATTGGGAGTAGCATAATACCAAGTTGGACTAGGGTTCAGCGTACCCAAATAGTCACAGAACTACTAGCTACGTAGGTTTTAAGTCCCCTCTGTGGGCATCATTTCAGTGATCACGCCAGCATGCCTCTATACCTCTGGCAGGGTATATTGGATCCTCTTGATGGGGCATATATATCAGACTCCACATTTAGCTCATGTGGTTTTATTATCGGTTATTAGTAGCTCCCACGGTTCAGTCAGACTCTATTTCATTGACCATTTCATTACAGTCAGTATTTCAGTTTTAGCATGTTATGAACTTTGTCTTTGCATTTAGATAGTTTAGTATTCAGCATCTATTTCACGTCCAAATTATATCATTGCTTATTTGCTTTGTTCAGTTACATGTTATTACAACTTTATTTTATCCTGCATGCTTAGTACCTTTCAAGTACTGACGCATATATTGCGCTACATCTTCTCGTGATATAGGTTCAGGTCCCAAGCAGTCAGATCAAGCTTATATCGGTTCTCGATCTTCAGTTCAGCAGCATCAGTGGTGAGTTCTCATTCTTCGAGGACTAGTGACATGATTTATGTTTATCGTTTTTAGTCTTTTATTTTCAGTTTTGCTATATCTAGTTGGGGCATTTCCCAATATTTCTAGTCAGTTTAGAGGCTTATTTCAGACATAGTTAAATTCAACTTAGTATTTGAGTTTGATGTTTCTTTTGTATTAAACTCTCAGATTTGATATATTCAGTTTTAGTATATGGGTATTCCCCATTACTTTCATTTTCATGATTTAGCTTCTGCATCAGTTACTATCATTCTTAGTATGCTCATGTCATTCCAACAGGGTTAGCTTGGGGTCATTTGTGATCCTAGGTCCCGTGTCCACGTCTCGGGGGTAGCTCAGGGCGTGACATGATTGTTCGTAATTTTTATGCCCTACACATGATTGCAAAATACGCAAAAAATTTCAATAATTGTCTATTAAATTTTGGAACGTTGATTTCTTGGTTGATGACATCATTTTTAATGCGTCATTTGATGATATTTTTCAAAACCCTACGGATGATGATGCGTTTCAAATGCCTAATTACCTCCATGAGTCTCTCGAGTTAAATCCAAGTTTTGAATCGGATTAGATAGACAAAATAACATTGGTTAACCTGAGAGTCAGCTGATGGAGAGTTTTAATGATTGTTCTAGAAATTTAAGTCAACCTCGGGAGATTGTCTCAGGGAAGGTCCGGCACGAACACAGTCCAGATGGACCCTAATTGCTTTGGTCAAGCTGGAAATGAATTGATTGGAAATTTTAGCTATTATGCTAGAAATGCTAAGTTGACATCAGATGAAATGAGCAATTTTGCCGGCAATCAGGCAGTGGGAGGTATGATGGTTGTGGACATGTCATCTCCGGGGCTACTTCATAGTTGGAGCATCTCAAGAGTTTTGGATGAAGTGCCTCTGTCATTGCACCAGGTTTCTATCGGTGTCTCCGGGTACTTGAATGTACCATCTCTGAATTGTGGTTCCAATCTCACAAAAGGGATGAATAATTTGTCAGATTCGAACAAATTGGTAAATTCTCTTCGAATTTAGAAAGTAATTTAGTAAAAGGTGGAGTTTTAGAAAATAAACTCAATGCCAATATAAGTAACTGTAGCTATTTGTTGAAAAGGGAAAAAGAATAGTTAAGACTCCACTAATGTAAGCAAACATAAAAAATCCACTATTTTTTCCTTGAGTGACAATGTTAATAATGATGAGGACGAAGAGAGGATGGCTAGATTAATTAGAAATAAGGAAAGTGTTCACTTGTCAAGGCATAGAAAAAAAGCATTATGTTGAGAAGTTACATGAATAATATATAATACTTCATTCAACAATTCAACATTTGAATGCAAAGATGTCCTATGAAATGGCAGAAAATGTAACTCTAAAGGCACAACTTGGAGAACCTGGTGTAGCTCCTCATGTGCCGCCACCACCGGGATGTATCCCCATCCCCCTCTATGGATGTCATATACACACTGTTATATGATAAAGCCACGAATATCAAAAGTTCCATTGGTTCCCGTTCCAAAGTTAAAACAACATGCAGTAGCGCCTCCGCCAAAAAGTATCACGAAAGTGGAGAAAAATTAAGAAGAATGAGGTAAAACGAAGAAGGTTTCTAGTGTTAACTTCCTTGGTGTATTTTCTTCATGCTTCTCTTTTGTATGTTGGTTCCTTTATTGAAAGTGAGATATGGTGGTATGAAGGAACCATTTATGAGTGGGGATTCTTGTGAGTGAGTTTTTGAAAAACATCATGGAAGAGTTTTGACTATTAACGGGCCTATGAATGGGACTGGTTATTCTAGGAAATACGATGGAATATATCATAGTTCACTATGTGGACGGGGAGGTCAGGGTGAAAGCAATCAGTACTATACCAATAAGGCTTCAGATGTGTTTGTTTACGTGGGTTTAGCTAGTGATCCTCTGGCAGCCTCTTTTTATGTCTTGAGGAATGATACACTTGCTAAGATTGAGGGGAACTTGATAATTTAGTCTGTGTTGGCAAGTGAGAAAAGCCATGGCATCTCATGGAAGTGCTCATAAGAAAAATGGAGAGGCAGGAATTGCCAACTACAATAGTCATTTTTGAGTAAATATTTATAAAAATGACTATTTATTTTCTCAATGCCTCTACATTTCACACTTAGAATGTCATAATCTATAGTTCAATGAGTAGTATTTCTTATATAAATGAATCTTTCTAGTTAAGGATTTATACCTATTTGAGTGCTTTTAAATCAAAAGTACTAGCCTAACAGGTAAGCAAGAAGTGCAAAATTATAATGGTCCCATATAGTTGTTCATCAAAATTTTCTAAATTTTAGAGGCTTGATGATCTTTATTTAACCAAACTTAATACACGTTTTAATTGTTAAACTGATATCCTTGAGTTGTGAAATTAAATACAATTATCATTATTTTTTTTCTTTTTTTGCTAACATATATTTAGCTCCTACATTAACTGTAGAAAATAAAACAATATCTTGATCATAATGGACAATTATAGAAAGAAAAAAAATAGATGTGTTAGTAAAGAATATTGCAAAAGAAGAGAATTTCAGCGGGTACAAGTCATTTTTTTCCATGGTGGTATCTGTTCAGGTTGATCCAAGAGAGATGGGTGATGTTGATGGTGATGGCATTGTTAGTATTTGAAACTTTAGAGAAAAAGTTAAGGTTCAACAAAAGCTTTTTTCATTCATATGACATATTACAAAAGGCATACAAACACTAGTTATTAGAAACCATACATATCCAACCACTAGTGTATGTTCTTATAAGACATATTACATAAAATAATGACTACCTTTCCTTTACAAACTAAACATAACATTTAAAAAAGAACCATTAAACAAAAGACTATCTAGAAATATATCATTTTCTAACGCTCCGCCTTGAGATTTTTCTTGGATACTCCTAACTTAGCCCTTAGAACTTCAAATTTTCCCTTAGGAAGAGCCTTGGTCATAAATGTCTGCAATCTGTTGATCTAAGCTTCAATAAAAAAGTGTAACTTCCCATCCTACTCTGCTAGTTTGAGAGCACGAAACTTCACTTTTATATGCTTCCTACGACAATGTTGAACTTGATTTTTGGCCATAGATATTGTTGAGTTGTTGTCAAGCTTAATGACAGTAGATTCAATAAGATTTTGCTCTAGATCACTCAGAATCTTACTTAACCGTCGAGCTTGATTAGTTGCTCCAGCAATGGCAATGTATTTTGCTTCTATAGAAGATTGAGCTACCACTTTTTGCTTCTTTGAATTCCATGAGAACATGTCTGAACAAAGTGTAAAAGCATATCCAAATGTGTTTTTCATATCATTAACGCTTCTTGCCCAAACACTATCTAAATAAACCATCATTTGCCCTTGCTCTTCCTTTTAAAACAAAATACCATAATCAACAGTTCCTTTCATATATCTCAGCATTCATTTAGAAACACCAAGATGATCTTGACTTGGAGCTAGCATAAACCTCAACAGAAGACTTGTCGCGAACATGAGATCAGGTCTTGTTGCTATTAAATAAAACAAACTACCAATTAGACTTGTATAAATTGTTGGATCAGCCCTACACCTTCTTCAAACTTTGAAATCTTATCATTGTGAACCAGCGGGGTTGGTACAGGCTTGCCCCTCTCCATCTTGAACCTTTTAAGATATCCCCTACATATTTTCTCTAAGAAATTAAGATTCCATAAGTATCATGATGAATCTCTATTCCTACAAAGTAACTCATTTCATCCAAAGAGGACATTCCAAATTTGGTCTCCATTTCTTGCTTGAAGTGATTCTCCATAGCATTATTGCTTCCCGATAACAAAAGATCATCAACATAGAGTGACACCACAAGAACATATCCTCCTTTAGAATTCTTCACAAATAAAGTGGCTTCATCTTCACTTCTTTAAAGCCACAATAAATGAGATGAGCATCAATATTAATGTACCAAGCTCGAGTAGCTTGCTAGATCCACACAATGGCTTATGAAGCTTGTACACTCAATCCTCCATTTTTGGAGTAAAAATCGTCTGGTTGGTCAACATAAATCTCCTCCTACAACTGTCCATTGAAGAATGCCGATTTCATATCTAGATGATTCAACTTTCAATTTGATTGAGCTGCCAAAAAAATAGTCTTATTGTATCATGTCGTGCAACAAGTGCAAATGTGTCTCCATAATCCAGGCCTGCATTTTGCACGTAACCTTTCACCACAAACCTTGCTTTGTATTTATAAACTGAGCTATCTAGATTAATTTTGGTTCTATAAACCCACTTCACCCTATTACATTTCTTTTAAGAAATTATGATTTCTCTAGAAACTCTTATATTCTAGATATTTTTGTAGTAGACTAGTCTTTTAATTTAAAATGAGTGGTGGTTAGTGAGCCACATATGTGCATAGTTTAGTGTGAGATATTTTGTTTATTATGTGATTGTAATTCTCTCACTTTATTTATGTATAAACCTTATGTAATGGAACATCTAGAGAATTATATAGAACTCAAGAAAACTTCAGACTTCATCTTTAAATTTCTATAGAAATTTACAACAATGTTTTCCTACTGTTTACACCTTGTAGACTTGAAGATCTTCTTCCATTTCTTTGTAACAATTTCTGACTTTGGGTTTATCAACCACCTTCCAAGTATCATTCTTCTAAATCATACAAACATCCTCTTTCATAACTTTAATACAAATTTCATGTCTTCATTCTAATTGATAGCTATTTGGTTCTGAGACTGCAACAATAAATCTTTGATATATCTCAAAAAGGAACCTTGTTTTGAAAATTGGCGAATCAAGTGAGGATTCCCTGTATGATTCTTCAACTTCTTTTGGATTTTCAGAGCCGAATGATTGGATTTCAGGCACCGAACACACTTTCTAAAAACATGCATTATGTTTCTCAATTTTCTCCTTATCCCAGTTCCAATAAGCATGATCATCCACTAGAACATCTCTTCTAACTGGAATACTTTTTGTTTGGAAGTTGAATACTCTATAACCCTTAGCTTGTGATGAATAACCAATAAAGATCCCTAATTTACCTTTCAGTTCAACTTTGCTTCTTTTGACCGAAGAAACATGAGGATAGAAAATCGAACCAAAGATTTTTAAGTGCTTCGTATATGGTCTTATTCCACTCCATGCCTCAATATGAGTTTTTCCATCCACAACTTTAGTGGTCAGCCTATTTAATAAATACACTGAAGTAAAAGAAACTTATGCCCAAAAGGTTTGTGGTAGTTTCTTTTCAAGCAACAAACATCTAGAAATTTTAACAAAAATCATATTTTTCCTCTCTAAGACTCCATATTTTACGAGTGAACAACTTACAGTCCACTTATGGTTTATTCCCATATCTTCACAACACTTATTGAACTCATTTGAAGTGTATTCACCACCATTCCTTAACCTCAAAGACTTTCAGCTTACAACTACTTTTTCTTTCAATAAAAGCTTTTAATTTCTTAAAAACTGAAAACACTTGAGACTTGTTACTCAAAAAATACACCCAAGTCATCCTTGTTTAGTCATCACTAAAGAGCACAAAATATTTATTTTGTCCCAAGATGATGTCTGCATAGGTCCACACACATCTGTGTGAACTATATCAAGTTTTTTTAGTTGCCCTCTAGGTAGCACTTTTAGGAAATTGTCACGACCCATAGTATACGCTAGACGTGACATGACAAATGTGATCCTGAGAGATCCTAAACAAGCCATTTGACATAAGTATGACGTAATGAATTACAATGTAAGAGATATAATCAATATAAGTCTCAAATAATAGAATGAGATAAAAGATATCAACAGAGTATATCTGAAAATAAGTCAAAAAGTCTTAAGTCTGACATAAGCCTTTCTAACATCATAAGAGTGGTTGGGACCTAACCCATACACCACGTACAAGTTTGAAACTGAAAGGGCGTAAAAGCAATGAAAGTATCTATGGCTTTTCCCTTGAACCATGATGACTCCCCAATCCAAGTAATTAAGCTGAGCAATCTCCATCTAAGCACACCCGAGAGGAGGAACATCATTTCTTATATTTTGAGACAATATAGGCATAAATATGCATTAGTACGGTGAATGTATTAAGTATAGGAAAATGTACAAAATCGTAAAGCATGATAGCATGATCAGCATAAACATGATATGCAAGACCAAGTAAAACATGATAAAACCCTTTATAAAGAAATAATAAAACATATACAAGGTCAATGCATACTTAAAACAATTTGAGAAACTTTCATAAAACCTTTGATAGAAACATAGCTCATTTGTGGGATATTTACCATTAACCGACAATAAGAACATGTGAGCTATAACATGGAATCCGGTATGACCCTCACATCGAAAAGGGGAATCTACTTATCAAGGTAGAACTCCGTCTCATTCATTCTTTGCTAAAGTGGATCCATTAGCTTTGGCCATTTCAGACAATCTTAGGAGAGCACATTGTTAGGGGATAATAAGCTTGCTTCTAGAGACCTGACCTCCACAAACGGGAGAGCCTCCATCTCAAAGTCCTCTCGGTGCTAAGTAAATTCCAACGGAAAATAAATCATCATAATCATATAAAAATACTGGGAAAGGCAACAATTAAGACTATTAATCCAATCACAAGTTCATAATAGAGTAGCTCCTTCAAAACCATGATTTCATAAACTTCCTAATAATACACATTTACATTTCTAAGTATCTAAATCATGATTCCTTTCAATTGTGAGAAAATATTTCACAAATCATTGATACTTATCTCAAAAGCATTCATAGTTCATAAATCATCAATTTTCTAAAATATGCGCATCTTTCATATTCGTAATTCACAAGTTCATAGTCAAAATCAAGTATGAATCATGGGTCCATATGAAATCATTTGGAAAACATATGATTGGATTGAATCATGCATATTAGGATCAAATAACATTAATTTAATCATTAAAAAATATGACCCATGAAGGATAACATGAAATGCTAGATAATTGGGTGAAATTGAATTGGAGATTTGAGTTTTTTTTTAGGATCCAATGGATGAAAGGAATCCATTGGTGAATTTCCACATACCTCGATAATCAAAGCCCTAAGAATGCAGGGAGGATGAGACCTTGAATCTTGAAACTCTAACTTTCACCTTGAGAGCTCTTGAGAGGATTTTGGAGAAGAAGACTTGAGGAATTTAAAATAATTGAGTGAAATAGAAGATTTAGGATTAGTCTAATGAGTAAAAATGTTTATAGTGATGGTTATAGGGCTAAACTGACATAGTTTAAGGGTTAATTTGATAGGAAAAAACAAAACCACCCTTTATTAAAAATTGTCGGAAGACCCCACTAGTTTGACCTACGGGCTGTCCTGGTCAGTCATAGAATCATTTACTAGGACTCAAAAATTCTTATCAATTCCACAAGACATTCCTATGGCCCGTCCAACATTCTATGGCTCATAAAGCAAACTCGTAGAACCCAAGTTCAAGCAGCAAATTTTACCAAGTCTAGAAAATTTCTACGGATCCCACGTACGACCCATAGACTACAGTATGACTATTTTTTCATGCACAGTTTAACTTATTGGGACTTGACATTTTTCCAAAACTCAAACCAAGACCTACACCTTCATTCCTACGGCCCATAGAACTTCTTACGGTCAGTAGGTCGGACTCGTAGATCAGTGCATCAGTGCCGAAATAAAACTTTTCCATTCGAAACACCACTTTAAAAAATGTACCTTACCTATCTAACAAGACTCGCAAATTTGTTTAGACTGTGAAATCTAAAGTAAGTCCATAGTCAATCGTTTTCATACATAAACTTTAAAGTAGCAGAGTTAAAAATATCCATATCTTTTGTCCCACAACCATGACTCATCCGTACTTGTAAAATTTGCACTATCAATCAAATCACAAGTTCATAATAGAGTAGCTCCTTAAAAACCATGATTTCATAAACTTCCTCATAATACACACTTACCTTTCTAAATATCTAATCATGATTCCTTTCAGTTGTGAGAAAATATTTCACAAATCATTGATACTTATCTCAAAAGCATTCATAGTTCATAAATCATCAAATTTATAAAATATGCGCATCTTTCATATTCGTAATTCATAAGTTCATAAGCATTGT
>JAJOOS010015581.1:0-20112 GCA_029582725.1 Solanum chiquidenum
GTATCATCACTAGGGCTCATAGTGGTGGTTGTCGGTTAAAGAATCTCCCACTAAAGTTATATTACTTTTATATAAGTAAATTTGAGTTTGTTATTGTTGTATCCTTAACGAACTAAGTTGTTTACACTGTTTTACAAGCTTTATATATATTGCATGTGTCTTATTGCTTTATATTGAGTTCGGTTATTCATGAATCGAACAAAGCCAAGGTAAGAGTTCCTTTGTACTCCTTTCAAGCTTAAGTTGTTGTTTAGCTTTTCAGCTCGCATACTCGTACAATCAATGTACTGATGCCAGTTGGCCTACATCTTATGATGATGCAGACGCAGGTAACCAGGATTAGCACCCAGCACGCCGTTGATCCAGCTGAGCACTCCAGAGTCAGTGGTGAGCCTCATTGCCTTCCGGAGGACTCTGTTATTTTGTGTTCCATGTTGCGGAGTCTGTCCCAACATCCATGTCAGTGTTATAGAGGCTTCATAGACAATCAGTCAGTTAGTATTGAGTCTCTCATCTATGTATATATATAAATATTCTATTTTGAGACACGAGTTGCCTTTTGGCCAGATTTTATCAGTTAGGTTGTTTTATGACCTTTCATTGGATTGAGTTATTCTGTTGAGTTAAGTTTCCGCTGAGTTAAGAAAGCCAGGCCAAGGGTTTGCTTGTGGCCAGTAATGGTCTTCAAGTGCCGGTCCCCCAAGGGTGTAGGCTCGGGGCGTGACAGTTTGTCAGGGTAAGATCATGCACAACCCTTAAGAAAAATTTAATATAATGTGTAATTTGACTAATATAACTCTACTATCAATTATTATTAAAATAGTTTGTACTTTTTGAAAACTGTAAAAATAACTTTTATCACATTAAAATAGTCTTGTAACTTTAAAATGGCTACTTTTTGAAACTAGTAGTTATGTAATTATTAAGGGTAGAATTAGAAAAAAGTGACTAATTATTTCTTGATTATTTAAATTGACAATTAATTTTGGACAGCTATTTTTGGTATACCTGACAAACAATAGTGGACGGAGGAAGTATTTGTTTACAAAAATACCCTCCACAATTATGGTGGAAAAGGTTTTGAGGGACAATTATATTTTTAACCATGTTAATGCATTCATTAAAGCCCCTTGCATTGATAATAACATGGTTTTTAATCTATTAGTTATGCATAACATAATACCAAATAGAGTGCATTAGTTATACTTAGGTTGAAAAAATGTATCAAACAAAGTATTATAGTATGCAGAGTTAATGCATGCATTATTTTTCAAATGCATCTTACCAAATAACCCCTATAGTAATAGTATTGGGGTTTCCTCACACATTCATGAAAAAACGAGAAATCCTAAATTGGGGG
This sequence comes from Solanum chiquidenum, assembly GCA_029582725.1. NCBI lineage: Eukaryota > Viridiplantae > Streptophyta > Magnoliopsida > Solanales > Solanaceae > Solanum > Solanum chiquidenum. The sequence continues at coordinate 1,361 of JAJOOS010015581.1, forward strand.
ATTGACCAACTATGAATAAAATCTTACTTATGTTTATGGGTAAGAATATATATTACTCCGTATCGTGGGTTTATTTATTTATTACATAACACGAACATCCCCTTTTCAAAACATTAACATAGGTCCTCATGCATACACTTAAAAGAGAACGAATATAGTCTATTTACCTTTACAATATGTCAAAATGTATCACAACTCTATCTATTCATTAAAAAAGAGTTATGCATTTCGGGTTAACAAATAAGCGTGGAAAAGAGTTAGAGGGGGCTACTATCCCTCTCTCATTATTGTTCCTGGACCATCCACCTCTTCCTTCCCCTTCGTGTTGCTCGGTGAGATTAGATTTCTAGAACGAAGTGAGGTGATAAAAAGAAAGATTGCTGACATGAAATCCCTATTCATGAAAGTTCCGTGTAATTAAGGTTAAGGGTAAATGAAAGTGTGCCCCTACGCACAAACTAAAGCTAAGAGCTACATAAGCTTACCTTATTATATATAAAAAAAGGAGAGACTTTCAAACCTCTCTAACTAATAAGAAAAAGGAGATTTAAAGTTGTTAGATCGAAGTAGTATATTATACAACTGCCGCCAACTGTAGAGGAGTTTTATTCCCCTTATACGCGATATAGTAATTAAAAAAAGATGATTTAGATATGCCTTACCTGCATTAAGATCGAAAACTTGTCGTCTAATACTTGTGTCAGTTATGGTTCCTAGAGTTAACAAGATATTCCCATTGATGATGTATCCAATACTTATTTTTTAAATTAGAGTAATTATAAATTGTGATATTGAAAGGATAAATCAGTCCATATTATTCACTAGTTTGAAACAGACAGGAATTGAATTGAACATTAAAATTATATTTAGCAAACCTTAATTGTAGGACAAAACAAAGTTAAAAAAGGGAAACACTAACAGCCTCCTCTTTTTCTTAGACCATTTCATATCCTCACATATTCAACAGAAACCAACGCTATAAATAGTTTCTCCATTTTTTAGGAAATACATCTTTCAGAGCCAAGGGGCATGTACCCTCTCTAATAAGAAATCCCCAAAAGCTCTCTATCAATATAACTAAACAAAAACATTTTTTTTACTTTGGGAAAAATACATTAAAGTATAAAAAAAAATCAAAATATTATGGCTAAAAAATTAGTCATTGGTGGCATAGCCTCAATGCTTGTGGTGGCTTGTGTTGTTGCAGCATGTGTCACCATTACCAAAAAGAACGCGATCGATTCATCAAGTGGTGGTGGTGATGGTGCTAGCAATGGTGATGTTTCAACCTCTACAAAATCTGTTAAAGCAATATGTCAACCTACTGATTACAAAGAAACTTGTGAGAAGAGTCTTGCATCAGCCAAGAACACTAGTGACCCAAAGGAACTTATAAAAGTTGCATTTGAATCAACCATAACTGACATAAAAAATGCCATAAAAAATACTGACTTGATCAAGGATGCAGCCAATGATCCTAGAACCAAAGAGGCTCTACATACTTGTGAAGGTCTTCTTGATGTGTCTATTGATGATCTAAGAAGATCGTTCGATAAAGTTGGCACCTTTGATATCAACAAGATCAAGGATTATACCGATGATCTAAAAACATGGATCAGTGCTTCGATTACTTATCAAGAAACTTGCTTAGATGCTTTCCAGAATACAAGTGGTGACACTGGTGAGAAAATGAAGAAATTGTTAAAGACTGCAGGGGAGCTTACTAGCAATGGTCTTGCTATGATTACTAGCTTTGGTGACATGCTTACTAGCATGAACATCCCTGGTATTAGCCGCCGATTATTGGCAAATGACTACACATCATTCGTTGAAGACGGTTCTCGAAGGCTTCTTCAAGTTTCAAGTACCAAGCCTAATGCTGTGGTTGCTCTAGATGGCAGTGGACAATTCAAGACTATCAAAGAAGCCCTTAAAGGTGTCCCCCCAAAGAACATTCAACCCTATGTCATCTTAATCAAGGCAGGTGAATATAAGGAGATTGTCGATGTCCCAAGAGGGGTGACAAACGTTGTGTTTATTGGTGAAGGCCCAACCAAGACCAAGATTACTGGCAACAAGAACTATGCTGATGGCACTGCCACTTTCCATACCGCCACCGTTGGTAAGTCAGATAATTCAATTTCGTGAATTAATGAGTTTAAATGACGTCTATCGTGTACAAAAGTTAAAATCTTTCTCTTAAAATGTCAATGCAGCCGTGAACGGAGATGGTTTCGTAGCAAGGGATATCGGGTTTGAGAACACAGCAGGAGCAATGAAGCACCAAGCCGTTGCACTCCGTGTATCAGCAGACAAGGCAGTTTTCTACAACTGCAACATTGATGGATATCAAGACACTCTATACACACATTCCTACAGACAATTCTACAAAGATTGTTCCATCTCAGGAACCATCGACTTCATCTTTGGCGATGCATCTGCCGTGTTCCAAAACTGTAAGATGATTGTAAGGAAACCAGGTAACAACCAAGCTTGTATGGTCACTGCTCAAGGTAGAAAAGACCATCGTGGGGTCGGTGCAATCGTTTTGAGGAACTGTGAAATCAGGGCTGAGCCAGCATTCACTAGCACCCAGCCACCAATCAAAGCCTATCTTGGACGACCATGGAAGGAGTATTCCAGGACAATTATAATGCAAACTCAGATAGGCGCGTTCATTGATCCTGAAGGATGGGCTCCATGGAATGGTAACTTTGCTCTAAACACTCTGTATTATGCAGAGTATCAGAACAGGGGACCAGGAGCAAATACTGACAAAAGGGTTAAATGGGCTGGTTATAAGAGAAGCATTTCACCACAGGAAGCTGAAAAATATGCTCCTAATATCTTCATTGATCAAGATAGCTGGATTAAGAAGACTGGCATTTCCTATTGATGAATCTGTAACAACTTTAATTATGAATCTAATCTTCTACTGATCAATTTTTTTTATCTAACTTATGTTTATTTAGTTGCTTTTCTAGCTATGTAATGTAATACTTAATTAGTTTTAGTTTATTCATATCTATGTCTTGGCTTCTGAAAATTCAAGCGGCAATTCGACTTGGCTTTCAGCTTGTTTTATTCTTGTTTTCCCTTCTAATTTGCATTATATCTACCTAAATTCTACGTCATATAGAAATACATTGAATGCAAGTTACAGCACCACTGAATAAGTAATTATAGAAGTTAGCAAGACAATTAGAGTAGCAAAAGTTGAGTATTATACACTTTTACTTGTCATGTGTCATAACTCAATCCATCGGGCCGTGTAGGCACCTACTCCAATATCTAGATAGGAGAACCCTAATCCCAAACTGGAACATGAAAAGCCGAAGTGAACAAAATATAAGCTAACACCCTCTTGTAAGTACATAATTACTCAACTCAGTTAAAACATAGTACTTTTATCAAGAATTACACTGAACTCTCCTAACGAACTAGTCTAAACAGGTACAAGAGCTTCTAAGAGATTACAAGACTCAAAATAATAAGACACAATTCTCACCATTAGGAAAGAAAGTTAGAAGTTGTCGGAGATCATCTTCGTCTTCACCTAAGAAATATCACTGATCCTGCAACCAAACTATGCCAAGTGGCATAATAAGAGTAGTATCAGTACAAACAACACGTACTGGTAGGCATCATTGGTCGATTTGAATCCACCACATAATATCCGGCAATTAATCAAGAAACATGGAACTTGGAGATATATTCATGACCGTGATCCTTAACAGTACCCCCTTTATTGTCAAATTATGCTACCATGGTACTCATACACCCTATCTCAAGTCACTCGACCTCCTTGCGCTGCCAACTCCACCATTTAAGCCATTTCACCCCCACATTTGATCACAACCTAACCCCTCTATCACATAGAGACTTTTCAAAACCACACATTCTACCAACACCAGAATTCCTCTGTTGTTCCCATTCCTTATTCCTATCCACTACAACTCTGCTAACTGGACTACTAATCTCCCTAAAGCTCTCACACCAATACCATGGACCTTGACCAAATTAGCAAACCACATACGGGACTCCTACTAAAATACCTTAACCCAATCCCCCCCTATCAAATATGTCCTAGACCACCCGAACTGACACTACCACATGAGCTAGTGAATAGGCAAAGCTCACCATCAACATCTTGACTTAGCAACCATCTAAGACATGCCGGAAATCATAAAAATCACCCAAACCCTATTATTTGCACCTTTCAAGTAACCCGGACCACCAAGGATCCCCAAACATTATCTATAATGTTTAATATGCCCTTCCGACCTATACAAGAACCCTCCAAACATTTCAACACAATTCTCGATACTCACAGACCAACATGTAACAATCACATTACAAAGAATTACACCCAGTTCACTCATGGTAGTGAACTAACATATAAGAGAATAATCAAACATGTACCAGCGTGGTACCCGAGTCAATCAATAGTATCCAGGAATGGTACCTAAGCTAACCGATAATTCGTACCAGGCGTAGTACCCAAGCCAATCAAAGTATACCTTACACTAGTCGTGGTACCGGAACCAACCGATAGTCACACAAACACAATCACAAATAATGAAATACAATCACACTTGTAAATACAAGTAAGTAAAACACCTTTATTGTATGAGATTATCAACAATTCATCATTTCACATTCAACCCTTATGTTTTTACCAACATGTATTGTACAAGTTTTATAATAGAGACCGTTAACATGCACACATTACATAACATGGAAAACAACAACCATTACATACTCTTGAATGTCTCTCTCTAGACAGTTTTTACTGTTTATAAGCTATAACCCACCGGTTACCACCCCTAGAATAATACCTATCAACATTAGCAAGTTAAGTACCTTACCACCCTAAACAACTGTGATCCATGTCGCACCCCTATTTCGAACTGGCCGAAACAGTTCACAACATAGTATGGCTGTCACTCTGATTTTGGAAAAATTATTTTTGTTTTAGAGTCGCCACCTAAATTTTAAGGAAAAATATTAGGAAAACCATTTTTTCAAATATATGAATGTAAACTCTGTTTTGATTTGCGAAACCAGTGAGATTCTGAGTAAGGGTTTTGGTTACTCGAGGGGAAGGTATTAAGCATCCCTCAGAGCCTATCCGAAGATAGTCCTTAAACTCAATTTAGGAAAAATAATTAGGAAAATTTGTTCATTTGTTTTCTTTAGAATCAATCATAAGTAAATTTTGTTAGTTTAAGAAAAAGAGTAAAATATAAGGTACGACATATATACGTCTCTAAAATAAATTTAATAGTAGTATGTTTATCATATAGTAAAATAAATAAATAAGTGAGCTTAAATGTATGATAAATTTATATGTTGAAAAATGTAGATGTATCTTACATAAAACTTGTATAAATGATATGAAAATTTATCGTTTTATCTGTATATATAATTAAGACGTAAACGAAAATAAAATAAGAATGAGATAATAACCGAGTATAAATATGTAGTAGTATGTGTAAAATATGTTTTTGAATGTAAATACTTAAAATAGAGTTTTTTAACAATAAACAAATATAATAAATAATAATGATACTAAATGTTAAAATATTATATGAAGTTTGTGATCTTAAGTATGGTATGTACACATAGGTTGTTTAAAATATATGAATATTTATTATTTATTTACATGTAGGGACAAATTGACGATAGATTAGATGTAGTAAAATAATATGTATATTTAAGTGTATGAATTTATAACTTATAAAAATAAATAAATAACATTTGTAAAAGGGATAGTAGATAAAAATAATATGTATGTAGAGAAAAATATAAAATTCATACCTTTATGTGTATGACATATATGTATGTAGCATGTTAAGAGATTAAAATATTTTAGCAATATGTGATTTAAAAATAGAGATAGTAATAATAGTAAATATAATTTCTTCATAAATGGGTTTATCTAAAGAATATAAAAATAGGTCTAAGAGACTTATTCTATAGTTACATTTATTTTGTTAAAATAAAAATGTAGGCTACTTCCCTACTTGTTTTCTTAAAAATATGTATGTCTAAAGGTAAATATTTTAGCCATAAGTAATTTCTATAGGTAATTATTTTTGCCTTTAAACTAGTTTCAAATTTATTTGGAGGTCCTAAGCGATGAGTAGGCCTAAGTGAGGATCGATAAGTAAAGCCAATAAATATTTTGGTCCTTCTCGAAATAAATAACTTAAGCCGGATGTATCTTTCAAGACTAGAAAAAAAAAAGTAATAATTCTAGCGAGCCTTATAACATCCATTTTGGCCTTTTAAAATCACTTTTTTTCTTCCTTTTGAGAGTAGTGTTTGAAAACACTTTTGGATTCAAACTATAAACTTTTAAACTCTCAAAGTATAGTGGTTAGTTCCAAAAATTTATGTTTTTAGATCCCACAAAATGGTGTTCGAAACTAGGGAAAGGACTGTATTTCTACACCAAAAAAATCTGCCCAGTAGGGCTGTTAAAAGCTGTATTTTTTACCTCTCAAAACCTGCATTGTCCAAGTTAAAATCTGCACTTTTTTATGCTAAAAATCTGCTTGGTAGAGTATGTGAAATCTGTATATTTTTTTTCACACTATAAATTTGCAATTTTTTAAGCTAAAAATCTGCATTTTTTTTAACCTCAAAAATCTGCATTTTTAAGTTCAAATTGCTGCAAAATTGTTTTCAACTCTTATTTTGTTATTAAAACAGATCTAAAATGGATACGTTCTACTCTTAAAGGGGTTCTTCCCAGGTTCACTTTCTCTTAGCTTTCGTGACCAAAAGATATGTTAAGTAACAAATGAAAACTAAATTCGAAAGCGTCATCCTAAGCTAAATGGTCATACTAAAAATCCAATATCTAGAGGGATGTGAGATGAACGCCTACGTCTTACTATCACTCTCAATTGGTTTCTATAAACCCAAACAAAAATGAAGCAAGCATAAATATAAATTTGAAAACATTAATATGGAAAATGTTAGTCAAAAATAGCAACACATATATGTATATAAAGCACATGAAACTTTGAAGCGAGAAGGAAGCGTTGGACACTATTGACGCGATAAAGACCGCTAGACAGGGGTTGATAATGTATCGATGAGCACAAATCTGATTTGGGGCAGATGAATGGAGTCATATCACAACTCCAAGTGCGCTCCCGAGTGTACATGTACAAAGAATAAGATATAAAACAAAAAAAAAGAATTAGCAAACAATATTAACACATATGGTTTCCTAAAGAAAGGATAATCAATATTTTTTCACCTTTAGTCCTATCACCACGATAAACTAGTAATTAGTTTGCTAACAAAGTAAAAAATAAACACTTATCCAAAAGAATACTGTAACTAACATATTAATGGATTCTCATTTCATTATTGATCTTCTAATTTATGGGAAAATTTCCAAGGTATCCAAGAATATCAATATGCACAATTATCATATAGTGAAAATGATAGATAAAGTTATAACTTAATAACTATCGTTGTGTCATATTGGCAGTACTCTGCTAGCTAGTAACAGGAGAATATTTCAATCCTCTTAAGCACACGGAACAACCCATTCATGAAAACACAAATAAAAAAAACTGTATGCTTACTGGTCAAAATTTGAAGGCAAAGTTTTGATAATAATAAAAAAAAAAAACTGAAACAGAGCATGGAGTTGACAACTAAAAATTATATAGAGCTAAGTAAAAATACAAGGTGGGGTCAAATACTTAGAGCACAATCAGGATAAATGCATTGGACAAGATCCAAGTTCATAAAATGTTGTATGACACTAAAGTGACGAATAACTTAGACTATCATAGAGGGACTAAGTTCAACTAAACCAGATGCAGAGTATTATGAATTAACATAGAATTTTTCTGGTCACAACGAAAAGAGGAAAAAATATTTAAAAGTTTCTAAATTTAACCATGTAGACAAATTTAAGATGGGTTAGGATTTTAAAAGAAAACAACTATCAAACGGAAATATGTATGCTATTATGGAGACTTGGACGAACGACAGTTTATCAACACAACGAACATATTCAACTTGACTTAAATTTCAGCACTACCAGATCCTAACAAACAAGTTCAAAGCCAAATGGATTCATTTAGATAGGACTAAAATCTTCAAGAAGTAATCTGTACAACTAGTGTAAAGGGAATGCGAGATTGAGTCGCTGGGGGATTTTGAGATTTCTTTCGAAAGACAATGGGGGTTGACAAGATAATTGATTTTCCTTGATGCTAAAATAGATGTCGACTCTTATATTACAGAACCAAATTTGATTAAACAAGATTATGGCAAAGCAAATTTCACCCAAGAAGGAGTTACTCTAACGAATTTCAAACTTGTCGGTCTAACACGAGTGATTCTAGATAGGGGCAGAACACTTCGTTTGTAACAGCACATTCATCGAAGCATGCTAGTAAAATAGAAAATAACATTTAAAGAACCGCCACTGGAATATTAAAACCGTACATGAAATAGTGTGGGAGGACAGTTTTGTGGATGAGGTATATATATTTTTTAAATGTTTTACACAATAAAGGGAAAAATAGCATACATTACCAAGCTAGTGAAATAAAGAAAGAATCCCGACCAAATGTTCATTATACAATCATAGTATCTTCTTACATGCATGTCACACAATATGATTAACATGAATATGTATTCAGGTCTATATCAACCATTCTACACACTGAAATTCAATGGCCACACAAATTATAATGAAAGCAGCAAAGAGTAATCTCGGCCGAGTTAATTATTCTAAAACAGACATAAAAATAGGAATTGAGAAGAGTTACGAATGTTCAGACATTCTTGCATTCATTTTTTGTGAACCGAAATAGAGTAAAGGAGGCAAGTAACGATCCGATTTAACAACGTTATAAAGCAAAGCAAAAAAAATTCCGGAGAAGATGAAATACGAGAAGAGAGAAATAGATCAAAATGGATTATACTCGAGTTGGTTCAGTTTGCGATCAAGTTAATATGTAAATGCTCATTTAGCTTTCTTGATTTTACGTGAACATAGGCAAATTTATTATGAGTCAACACTTTTGAAAGGAGAAGAAAAAAAATGCAGCTGTCCAATTCTTCATATTAAAAGGCTATCCTAATTTAATATTTCCACACTACCATCCATAAAAGAACCAACATAAGAGAGGAAATTAATTCCATATTGAAAAATTGAACCAGCAGATCTTAAGAGTTTTAAAAAAATGGCTCATTCATACTTAGAAAATAATTATTCAGACAAAGCTTGGTTATACTTGAAAACAAAATTTAGAATTGAGGCTCCTCGAACATTAAATGAAATCTAACTCGCGAAACAACAAGATGACGTATGAAAAAATCTAAGGCGCAACACATCGGCCTAAACACGGATATCACTTAGTAGCGGAGAGCAACATAAATCAGGCTAGCTAAGCATTTCACAAAATTCATATGTAGAACTCAGAATCAGTAACATAGGCAGGTGTTATGTTTTCTAATATGATTTCAATTCGAATTTACATTGATTTATAACACAAGAAAATGCAGATTTCTATGGCTTAACAGGCAACAGAGTTATAGTTTTTTCTGTCGATAAAATGACTCTAAAGAAGAACCAAACGAGTAGCACATTAAGCTAGATTGGAAAGTAATAACATGAACTATGTGGAGTCAGGGTAAGCACAGATGAAGTAAGATGCTAAAACGCAAATTTTAAAACCATAATTTTTAAGCAGTTCAAACCAACAGCAACCTTAGGACATATACTCAACAACTAGAGCAACACCATATAATAAGCAAGAAGGATACTAAGTTATTTTTTTTTTAAAGAAGAGAAAACTGAACTAATTTTTGCCAGTATACAAATTTGTCAACTAAACATAAACTGAGATTTGAAAAGGATTTTACCTTGTGTTGAGCAGCAAACTAAAGCTTTGACGTCAAAGATTCCAACTTCGAACTCCTTTTCCGAACTCAAACTCGAGAAGCAGAGAGAAAAAAGACAAACAAACAGTTGATTCTCATATTTCTGGATTGTTTTTTTGTATGATTTCGTTCGTTGATGGATTCTCATATTTCTGGATTGTTTTTTTGTATGATTTCGTTCGTTGATGGATTTTTCAGTCGATTCTTGGATTTCTGGATTGTTTTTTTTTGTATGATTTCATTCGTTGATGGATTTTTCAGTCGATTCTTGGATGTTTCTGTTGAGAACCGGAGTCCTCCTTCTAAAGTCGATTTTGGCTCCAAGAATTCAAATTAATCTCAGAGGAAGCAACAAAGAAATCATGAAGGGGAAGAAAAATTTGACCTTTTCAAGTCGATTTGAGAGGGTTGAGTGACTGATTGGGGCATTTTTCCGGCGGCCCAGAACCGTTCTCTGACAAAGGGGATGGGGGAGCACGTGGGGACGGCCATGGAGAGGACGTTCTGGCGTCTATGGAGAAAACTAGCTAGCGCGTAGCCTGAGGAAGAAGGTGGGCGGCGTGATGGGAGAGGAGCCTGGGTTTTTCTCTGAAGGTGAAGAGGCGTTGATTTGATCTCTTTGGAGAAGGGTGAACGTGATTTTGGGAAGAGTAGTGCAGTGTAGGGGTCTATAAGTCTTAGGTTTAATTTCGGCCGTCGATTGATCACGGTTAATAAAAATCAAGGTTAAAAAATAAATAAATAAAAAAGGTTAATAATATATAATAATTATAAATAAAAGATGAATTAATTAAAGCCGTTGGATTGAAATAGAGGGTTGAGATTAAAAGTTAAGAAGCACAATCCATGTGCTCACCTACGAGGCATACACGGATTGACCGGTTTAAGGGGACTTGGATTGCCAAAATTGCTTATACTAAATTCATTTAAATTATAACCTATTCTTTATTAACTAACCATAATTTATTAAATTAAAAATAATTATTTTGCAAAACTAGCTTATTTGATAAAATTAGTCATTTAAAAAAAAAATTAACATAAATTAGTAACTCATTAATTAATTAAGCCTTGCTAATTTTTAAAAACAATGTAAAAAAATGTTTATTGTAACAATAGACATTATATATAATTAGAAAAATCGAATTAACCCTTAAGAACAATATTTATTTTTGACATAAAATTTAAAAATGAGAAAGTAGTAATATTTATATCATATATTTAATTTTTATAAAAAATAGTATTGATGAAATAAATTTATCAAATAAAATAAATAATAATTAAAAATCTTTTCGTATTCCTACAATTTCGTAACATATATATATATTATTATTTTTATTTTTATTATTATTATTATTATTAAAACTTTAATTAAACAAATGTGGAGAGCCAAAATTGAGTGTCAACAATCCACACAATTGCCCGCCCAAACTTTGCACTTGAAGGCTTGTATATATAATTACCAACAATTCACAAGGTATCATGCAAGTAAAGATAGGTTTAACTACTCGGTTAAGCTTAGTCTACCTGGACACCAAACAACTTCTAAAGAAATCTGAACACGAGCTTCTGGCTCCTTGAGGATGAATCTTGACGGATGTAGAATGGAAATCCATGGGTTTGACCCTCTTGTGCTAGAATTCCTCTTCTCCTTAGTCTCCAAGATTAGAGCAGCTTTTGGAGGGTTTTAGACCCTCGACTATTTTTACCACTGAAGAGGAGGAGAAGAATTAGAAAAAATTGTGTTTCTGAGTTTCTTCCTAGCTAACCACGCTATAGCGGTTGACACACAACTACATCAACGCCGCTTTGGCGGGATGACATCAGCCCAGTTTTAAATTGACGTTGTATATAAGAAATTCTTGAGATTTTGCACGAGGTGCCCTTTGAATAACAATGGAATAGGTTGTTACATCATGTTTCTCTTTATGAGGGGTCTTTGAAGAATCTTCGAAGTTAGATTGAATTAGGCTTCTTCGATATTTTAAATTTAAATGTTTGAAACTATATGAAAAATACTAAAAGTTGCATTATTCTCATATTAATATGATGAAAAAAATATATCTTCAAATGTCGGTCAAAGTCTGTACAATTTGACTCTCAAGTATCGCAACATGACAAGTAAAAGTGAACATAAAAAAATTATTTTTACATGTAATTATGGGAATTGTATTTTGTAGATAAAATCACCGATAAATGTGGTTTGCATATTTTTTTTTGGTTTTCAACCTTGTGTCTGCATTGGAGCTTCGAATAAATCTGAATCACTCACTTCAAGACCCATTTGGTGTTGGACTCCCAACAAAATTTTCTCCATACACCGGGATTGAATCCGAGACCTTTCGTATAAGGTAAAGTCGTCAATGTGGTTTGGTAGAAAGGAAAATATTTTCCAATTTTGTCATGTTGGTTGGCTTAAATGTTTTGGAAAATATTTTCCAAATCAACTTATTTCCTCAAATTTAAGGAAAATGACTTCCTTTAAAAAAGTAAGGAAAACATTTTTCATAATCATTTTGAACCTCACATCTCAACTTTTCATCCTAACTTAAGTTTCGAATATCGATTTTCAATACTAATCCTAGATCCGACTCCTAATTCTCAATTCAAAACTTGACTCTCGACCTCAATTTGAAACAACTCCCGAGTTTCAGATTTTACCAGGGTCGGATCTCAAGTTAGGATTAGAGGTTGAATTTTGGGTCAAGTGTCGGGGTTGGATCCCAACTTAGGTGTTGGGATGGGGTTTCGAGTCGGGTGTCGGGGTCAAGTCTCGTGGCAGATCTCGATTCAAAATTTGACCAAGTCGAATGTTGGGGTTAAGAGTTATGGTTAGGTTTAAAAAAAGGTTAGGGTCAAGTCGGGTCTCAAGTCATGATCAAGTCAGGGTCAGGTCTTATGTTGAGGTCTCAGGTTGAGGTCGGAGTGGGGTCAAATTTAGGGTCGGGTCTCTGGTTGAGGTCGGAGTGGGGTCAAATTTAGGGTCGGGTCTCTGGTTGAGGTCTCATATTGAGATTAGGGATAGGTCTCGAGTTAGGGTTAGGGTCAGAGTCGATTCTCAAATCTCGGATCAAGTTCAAGGTTGAGTTCGGGTCTCAAGTCGAGTGTTAGAGTCAGGATCAGGTCTTTGGGTAGGGTCAGGGTTGGGGTCTCAAGTCGAGGCTGGGGTCAGGTGTCGGGTGTTGGTCTTGGAGTCGGGATTGGGTGCCACAGACAGGTTCAAGTGTTAGGATTAGGTTTTGGGTCGGGTTTTAAGTCTAAAGTCAGGGTCAGGTCAGGTCTCGAGTTTCAAGTCAGGGTCAGGTTGGGTGTCAAGGCCGGGGTCAGTGTCGGGTGTTCTTTTTGAGGTTGGGGTTGAGGTCAAGTGTCGGGGTTGGAGTCAGGTCTCAGTTCAGGTCGGCTCTCTGGTTAAGGTTAGGCATCAACGTCAGGTTTAGGGATGGGGTTGGATCCCCATTCAAAAATTGGATCCTAAATCAAATGTTGAGGTCAAGAATTAGTGTCGGGTCGGGGTCGGCTTTCAGGTCAGGGTTAAGTTAGGGGTGTCGAGATCATATTCCAATTCGAATGTTGGGTCTCGAGTCGGAAGTCGGGGTTAGGTCTTGGTTGGGTCTTGGGATTGTGTCTGAATTCAGGTCATGGTCAGGGTCTAGTCCTAGTTTGAATGTCGGGTCCCTTATTGCGAGTAGGGGTCAGGTCTCGGATATGGTGTCGGGTGCCGGATCAATTATCGGAGTTGGAAAATAGATTTTACTCTCGAGACAAAAATAAAAGATTTTCAAAAACTATTTTTCATTCACCAATCATATACTAGAAAATATTTTTCACTCACTAACTAAACATGAGAAAATAAGTTAGAAGCCAACTTATTTTCCATCTTGTAGGAAAATATTTTCCTTTATACCAAACACACCATTTAAATTTTTTAGAAAATATCTTTTATTTTTGGACAACTATATTATTGGACAATAAAAATAGACAAGATACGGAATCATATATTACTCGATAGGAAAAATATGTCATGACCCAAAAATGGACATGATGACATTTGTCTATTCTCATCAAGACAAGTAAGTCTCAACCCAACAAAACGAAAGAAAAATGGAAAGATAAAGTAAGAACATGATAAAAGCAAAAAACTTATTCATTCTATTAATACCCCAAAACCTGGTGTCACAAGTACAATCCACTAATACGTAAAGTGTGAAATTAAGAAATAATTAAGTACAAGTCTCAATTTTTTGTTTCTCAAATAGAACAAAACATAAAAAGAAGAACTAGAGGGTCCATCGGGATGACAAACAACTACCTCTCAATAGTTCTTTGACAAGCCTCAAAGATGGGAGAGAAAGAGCACTCAAACCCTACACAAGTGTGAAGCAAAGAGTGAGTACCAATAACACGGTACCCAACAAGCAACCTAATAAACAAGGCAACTAGCTATAAATCGAATACTCCTTTCATCCCATCCTAACCTTCTCAAACTACAACCTACAGAGAAATCAGCCCAACCTAACAGTTCTACAATACACTATTCATAAGACTCAATAATCACAATTCAATAGTTACAATTCAACAACCAACACATATCAAGCAAGTCAATCTCAATATCAATTAGATCAATCACAAGTAACAAATGTGTCAATCACAATTAACAAGTAAATCAAACATAAGCATCATAATGCATCAAATCACTAATCAATCACTAGCTGGAACCATTTCGCATCGACTTTATATCATGTCACTACCCGGAACCCTTTCTTATTAGCTTTATATGATATCACTAGCTGAAACCATTTCTCATCGACTTTATATCACTAGCCGAAACTATTTCCCATCGACTTTATATCACTAGCCATAACCATTTTCCATCGGCTTTATATCATATCACTAGTCAGAATTAACATTGGCTCATATCAATCGCTAGCCGGTAATGACCTCGGCTCATATCAATCACTAGCCGAAAATGACCTTGGCTCATATCAATCACTAGTTGGAAATGACCTCGGCTTTATAACACTTGTCGGAAATGACCTCGGCATCACAAGTTATCACATGCCTCATCACGGTGTTTCAATTCAATGCACACAAATAATATCACACCATACGGAAGATACGACAATATATATACCATTCAAGTCCATTTTCATGCTATCGAGCATTTTATCAATCAATTAACCATGGTTACAACAAGGCAATTCACAAACATCTTGATCATCACATAGTCTTTTCAAATCACCCCCTTTTTATTCATTAACATTAACCAAGTGGAAAATTAACCCTTCACCTCATTTCCATTACTCCCAACACACAAGCAACGAAGGAGAATACACGAATTCTACTAGATACGAGGTGTAGGAGATCACTTGTCTCAACTCAAGCACACAATCACTTTGTAACTTGAGTCTTCCCTCTTCGTACGACATCCAAATTAAAGCAATCTAATTAAATAAGGATTCACAATAAGATTTCAGAACTAACAACACCCATATCAATGATTTTAAGAACTGAGCCAAATTGGCCGAAAAACCCACTTCCAAAAATGAGGGATATTTTTGGAAATATGTATTAAAATACATTACCCAAAGGTTTTGAAACTCCATAGTTAAAATCTCATTGAAAAATGAGTTGAAAACATGCTCAAAACTCTAATTTACTTAAAACACAAGTTCATGAGAAAAACCCTCAATTCTCGGATTCGAAACCCCAACTCGAATCTGAAATGTTTCTTAAAAAAGATCTTACTCATGCTTAGGGAAGTGTAAAATATGAAATTTCATCAAAAATGAAGTTAAAATTGGCCTTGAAATCCTCAATTTATCAAACTTTAACTTTACTCGGGAAAAACTCAAATTCTCAAACTTATACATGGTTAATATGATGAAAATAATTAATGAATCAATAAGTTTATGTCAAAATCAGTTTACCCATAACATAAGGATCCTAAATATACATTTTTTCATCAAAATCTGAGTTTAAATTGATAAAACCCTAATTTCCCCCAAGAATTACACGGATAAGGAAAGAAAATCAGAAGAATAAATCATGAGAAAATACTGAAATGAGGATTGGATTCTAACCCCCATATTAAATCGAGAAGAATGTTGCAAGAATCACTTCATTCTAAGTTCTAGAACTCCCTATATGCTAAAAATACCAAATGAACACAGTCTGAAATTTTAAATAGCTGAATAGCAGTAGTTACACCAACAAATTAACCAGCAACTTTTACTTCACTAAAAAGACCGTAAATTCCTCATACGATAGCGAAATGACCCAATTCTTTTTCCTAAATGCCTTTAATAATGATACGGATCTGCTATTTCAATTGAAACTCAATTATGTTCTCATTTGCCTAGTCAAATATCATTTCTGCTCGGTAAACAATTATTTCATAATCACGATAAAAGTCCCGACTTAGCGAAAATGAACCAAACTTTACAGATCATTCCTATAATTTATACTCAAACTTTCAGAAGTTTCAGAATCATTTTGCGATCATTAAAATGAATAACGAAACTTATAGTTGACACAAATTGCTGTAACAACGCCAAAGTGCCCAAAAAGCTTAAAAACTCATTCAAACCTCATTCGGAAACTCCTGAACACAAACTAAATATGCTACTAGCTTAAAAATAAAATTTCGAAGTCAATGAAATCATCAAAACACCCAAACAAGGTCACCTTAATCTGACGTTGTCCAAAGTCAACTTTAATTAAGAATCTCCAAATTTCCAAGCAAGGACATGAAACTCATCCAAAAGCTTCAGGAGTTGAACCAAACCTTCAACTAGACCAAGTATCACCATTTGGACCTAGTGAAATCATCAAAAGTCAAAAATGACCTTTCTAACCTCTGGCGTTGACTAAAGTCAAACTTTAGCCTTAACTTTCTCCGCATCTTGTCTATTGACTCAAAATCAAACCAAAAGCCTTGGGACCCAAGCTAATAGTCAAACTAACCCAAACTCATGTTCTGAATCTAACGGAACTGATGGAATTTCATTCCGAGACTCGTAGCTCTGGTTGTTATCAAACACCACTTTTTTAACAATTTTAACTCTCCAAAACTCTAAAACTTCCAAAAAATCAAAACTTTACAATCAAATTTCAAAACCAACTTCATAAACTGATCAAATAAGACTCGGGATAATTATCGAGAATGATAAAATAGTAATTTTCCAAAAAATTACAAAAATGACCTTCGGGGTCATTACAAATTATTAGTATTATTATCATCTTAATGATTGTGTATACAAATACAAATTGGATGAATGAGATGATTTTGTATTGAAATGGAGCAAAAATAGATTAATTATCTAAAACAAAATGGATGGAGCTCCTCTTCATTTCTCTTCTCTCAATTTTCCCCAATTCTTGCTTGGATTGATGACACATGGCATAAGTTAAAATTAATGAATAAGATTTAAATGACTAAATTAAGACACTAACCACGGTTTAGATAGAGTTTTTGGCTAAAAAAAATTCTTAAACTATACCCCCAACTTAAACTACATACTCAAATTATTTTTCTTAACAGAAAACATCCCTCAATTATTTAAAATTTGACTACATTCATCCTTTAGTTAAAAATTGTCAAAAATTAACAAATTCTTCACAAAAACATGTACGGTTCACACTACTCTCAATAAAACTCCCTAAATCACCCCCAATAAACCAATTTTGTTCATTCTACTGTCACGCCCCGAGCCTACACCCTGGGCGGTACCGGCACTCGGAGACCATTGCTGGACCCAAGCGAACCCTTGGCCTGGCTTTCTTAACTCAGCGGAAACCTAACTCAACAGAATAACGCAATGCAATGCAAGGCTATAAAACAACTTAACTTATAAAATCTGGCCAAGAAGGCAACTCGAGTCTCAAAAATAGAATATTTACATATATACATGCATAAGAGACTCAATACTAACTGACTGACTATCTAAGAAGCCTCTATAATACTGAGATGGATGTTGGGACAGACCCCGCAACATCCTAATAAAACAAAACTAAGGGAAACAAAATGACTGAGTCCTCTGGAAAGCAAGGAGGCTCACCACTGACTCTGAAGTGCTCAGCTGGATCAACAGCGTGCTGGATGCTGATCCTGGGTACCTGTGTCTGCATCATAATAAGATGCAGGCCAACTGGCATCAGTACATGGAATGTACGAGTATGCGAGCTGGAAAACTAAGCAACAAAGGTTAGAAGGAAAATTGGAAGAAACTGAATAGCTTACCTGGCTCAACTCAATTCAACCTGACTGACTTCTTTCAATATAAGGCAATTTAAAACAAATGCGATATAAAGAAAGACTGTTTAAAACCTACTATAAACTCTGTGTGTATACAAAGATACAATAAGCCTGAAATGTATATAGAAATACCACTGAACTGATGTATATAAAAATACAATAATTTCTATGTATGAAAATACAATAACTGCTGTGGGAGTTTCTCTAACCGACAACTATCACTTAGAGCTATAGTGATGATACAGTGATCGACCTCACGCTGCCAGAGCATCCTATACCCGGCCAAAGGTATAGGACCTGAACTGCCTAATGGATCCACTAGTCTTTCAACTCTGCTGGTTCCATTCTATATGGCGGAATAGAGATAGGACGAATATCAGGAATGAGATCTATGCCGAACTCTATTTCTCTCTCAGGAGGAATTCCGGGTAGATCATCAGGAAAAACTTCTGGAAACTCTCTTACTATAGGAACTGACTGAAAATGAGGTATCTCAACACTAGAGTCATGAACTCGGACTAAGTGATAGACACAACCCTTCGAAACTAACTTTCTTGCCTTAAGGTACGAAATGAAA
>JAJOOS010015582.1:0-39081 GCA_029582725.1 Solanum chiquidenum
TTAGAAGAACAATCTTTGTGGGGTAGGGTGATCCAGGCCAAATATGGGAAGGAAGGACCCTGGAAGACTAAGGAAGTGACATCCACATATGGAACCAGTTTGTGGAGATCAATTAGAAACTTATGGCATGGCTTCTATGCAAAGACCGAATGTAATGTGAACAATGGGAGGAAGATCAGGTTTTGGGAAGATAACTGGTTAGGGAATGGAAGCCTCAAACGCTTGTTCCCAGATATTCATCACCTGAACCAACAACAAGAGTCGACTCTTTATGAAGTTTGGTCTGGACATGGATGGAACCTTACCTACAGAAAACTGATGCAAGACTGGGAGGTGGAAAGATTGGCTGAATTTTATGGAACACTTGATCAGTTCTTAGGATTCAAGGAAGGAGAAGACATTCTTAAATGGAAATGTCATAACAAAGGTTTATTCACTGTTAGTTCTGCATATAGAAATATGAATCAGATGGGATCCCAAGTTAACTTTCTTCCTTGGAAGCTAATATGGAACGTTAAAATACCATATAAAGTGGTAGTTTTTACTTGGTTGGTGGTGAAAGAGGCTGTACTTACACAAGAGAATCTTATGAAGAGGGGAATACAAATGTGCCCAAAATGTTGTTTTTGTCAGCAGGTTGCAGAGACAATTAATCATTTGTTCTTACATTGTAAAGTGGTTGGCCAACTGTGGAATTTGTTTACTAGCTTCAGAGGTATAAGTTGGACTGTTCCAGGGAGAACAGGACAGGCTCTAGAAAGTTGGAATATGGAGGGCAATGGTAGCACAGACAAGAATAGATGGAAAATTGTCCCAGCTGTTATTTGGTGGACCATATGGAAAGAAAGGAATTCTAGGAATTTTGATAACAAGAGCAGCCCTCTGCACAAGATTAAAATGAACTGCATTATCACTTTTTGCTATTGGTGTAGTTCAGAGTATATAGATGACCCTATGGCTATTGTAGACATTCTAGGGTCCTTATAAAGGTGAAAGGAGGATCTAGGGATAGTTCTCATTTTTCTTCTCTTCTTTTCTTTATCTTTTGTTTATACCCGACACACAAGTGTGGAGGGAGGATATGATGTAAATTTTTGGATACCAGCTTTGAGCTGATGATTGATATACAAATGTTACCTTTATCAAAAAAAAAACCCATCGTTGGTGCTGCATTTGAATTCTCAAATTCTACTGATTCCATTGTTGGTAATACATTTAAATTCACAATTCAAAACCATTTAAAGCATATTGTTATGTATATAAGTTAGGGAAACTGTTGGATATCAAAATTCCATGTCTGGCATAAAATGGAAGATAGTATTACATAGCAACTTAACTAGAAGCTAGAGGCAATAGATGTCTTTTAGAACTTAGGCTTACCAAGAGAAATGCAGGCTCCAACCACTATGTGAACATACGCCTGAACAAATGCATCAGCATTTATCTCATCTGTGTCACTCATGGTATCACCAAGGCCTTTAACACCATTTTGAATAACCTCCGGAATTTGAGATTGAATCCATTCTTCAGATGCATGAACTCTAGAAGAAATTAAACCATAGTTAGACCTGAGAAGCAACTTATAAATGTTATTGCTGATTGGAAAGTGTTGGGAGCATGTTTTACCTGCTCCACATTATCATATTCCGAGCAATGACACGGAGCATTATAAAATCAGGTCGAACATAGTGTAAATCAAATTGTGTCTGCGGGACAGATAACCTAGAATAGACCAACTCTGACTCTGTCTGCAATGGATTAAGAGCAAAATTAATGATTAGAAGTAAGTTGTATGGGAAGTTATCTCTAAGGAAAAAGTAATATTATGTCTAAAATTACCTTCAAAAACATAAGAGCAAGGGCGATGGTGGCTCCAGGTGCAGTAACATCAACATTGACTGCAGTACCGTCCATTATCTGAAAGAGAAATGGTACAGTTTCGGATGATTGGTACCTATCTCTAAGTCAGATAAGAATAGCAGTAATATAATATCTGTGGAGCAACAAGACGACCTGACCTGCCCTGCACTCCGATTGAGTTCATCAATAGATGGAACAAAAAGATGGGACCTCTCCTGAATTTATTCAAAGAAAATGAGAACATCACTTTAGTCAAAAACCATTGGTTTGGAATCTTATCGCATAAAACAGGAGACAAATTCTGCAAGCATATACGTTTTGAGGCTCCTTGCCGCCAATGTACAGGAATAACCGATCAACCAAAGAGTCCACAAAGCCAGGAGCATCTTCTCCACGACCTTCAGTTTTTTAAAAAGAAATACTTAGAAACAGATATTAGCCATAATAATGCATGTGCACTTTCAATCATACCCAAGGCAACCAATCCCAGTGAAAACCCAGCTGCAACTGCATATCCCTCCCTTTCAAGTACATTATCTCCTCCACTTCTACGGCCTATTTCACCCTGCAAACTGGTTATCAGTAATTGAATTCATGAAAAGCATGCATAAAACTTGGATCAACACTAATTTACAATTTTGGTCAAACACTAAATCATCGCTTCTTGCATGCAAGCAAGATCAGTATGGAGTATGTACTAGTGCTAGCAAATGGACGGGTCATATCAGTTATGGACAGGTTGAGAACGAGTTAGACAAAAAATGTATAAAGCATCCGACACACCCATATTCGGTAGGGGTCAAATTTGGGTTGAATGGACGGATAATATGGGTACTTCTATCCATGGTTTTACATGATCAAAATTCTGAGTGCCTCTCTTCAAAAACAAATGATGAATATAAAAATATTTGAGCATTATAACATGGATAATTTTTCCAGAAGCAATAAACTAGGATTCACAACTATTTTCTCAGTCCAATGAAACAAAATCAACTTATTAAAGGTTAAATCATGAACTTTTGGATTGATCTCAGAAATTGAAATGTTGATATTTTCTTCTAAAAAAAAACCATATGCTAAGAAGCTATTAAAAGATCTTAGAATGCACTTCTAAATTTTTAAAAAATGGTTTTCTTCAGTCAGACCTATCTGTTTCTCTGTCATTCCTTCTGGTTCTTCATGTAACCATTTCTCAGCTCCCTTTACACTTTAGAAAAGTAAAAAAAAGACAAAAGAGGAAAGAACACATGGAAGCAGCATCTACAAGGGTGTACAGTGGGTTATATGGATAATAAAATGCAGCTCATTCTCACGGCTTGCGGTATCTCTCAGAGTCTTCTTCACATCTTTAGTCCTCGTGATCCGTATTTGATCAGCCAGTACTCAATTTTATAGAGCGGGTAACATGATTGATCCATATTTGATCCACTCTTTAAAAAAATCAGTTAACAAACCCGTTTTATCTGGCCAGATCGGACAGAGACTCTAATATCTTATCCATTTTGCTAGCATTAGTATGGACTATCTATAATCACTTAGGGATCATTTGGTAGGATATATTAGAGAAAATAATACATGTATTACTCATGGTATTATTTAACCCTTAGTTTGGTAGAACGTTTAGCCTATTAGTTATACACCCTATTCAGTATTATAGGGTGTATAACTAAGCAAATCATGGTATCAACTATAGAAGGATTACCAATATATGGATAAGCATGGTTGAATTAAAAACTGCCCTTAATACACCAAACTAAACAGTGGATAAGAAAGTCTCAGTATAACTTATCTCAATATTACTAATACATCCTACTCAATAGTATTCTTATTCACTCTACCAAATGACCCCTTAATCAATTCACTTCAATGCCAGCACAATTAAGTAGATACAAACAAATCTGCTATTTCCCTACACCAACTCCCAGAGGAACAAATTTATTTTAGATGAATTGTCCCACTACTCCAGTTAGCTTTCAATAGCCACCGCTCCTAACTATGAATGAGAATGACAAAAGTTAAATATATTCGAACAAGGGGAACACTTCTACACATCCTGACATATCGAAACCAACTACCCAATAATACATAGTGACTACTCAACACTTGATCAACAGATGATCCAAGAGAACTTCAGAAGAGTATAAACCTCCAAGATTTAGAGAAAGTACCAGAAGAATTTGCATTGTTTGGGGATGTGCAGATCCCTCATATAGAAGCCCAACAGAAAGGAGAGCTGCTGACTGAAAAATAATCCAATAACAAGAACAATCATTTTTCAAGACAAAGATACTTCATTAAAGAGGCAGGTTATTTACCAAAAGAAACAGTAAAGCAAACATCACTCTAACCCAAGTACATGGAGGAGGGAAACACAGACCTTCAATTCTTCTAAAGGACAAATAGTTGGAAAGAAATATAAGAATAGAAACAAATCAGCGCAAATATCATGGAAGATTTAAATATATCTTCAGCCCCTGATTTGCTAGCAAAGCATGTTGATATTGTAAGAAAATTTGAGGGGTCAAAGAGGAAAGTATTCTTGACGAAAATGAAACAATTAAGCGGTAAGGATTAGATTGATTATAAGAAATCTTTATTCTAATTAATTTGTTGTAATTACTGTAATTGATTTCCTTTAGTAGATTAATTATAGGACATTTTGTATAAATACCCTTGCTCATGGGATGTAAACACATATTGAAATAGAAATAAATCTTTTCTTTCTCAAATTTTACACCTATACTGAATTCTTACTAGAACAGAAGAAAATAACCAATATGAACTGATAAGCCCACAGAGAATACCAATTTTCTACGAGAATTTAACCATTTACTGATTCACAATGTATACTGCAATTACCTGCAACAGGGTTGGCAATTCCAATTCCGGGAAGGAAGACGGATGACGGGATGGTATATGAACATAGAGAGACTGCACGGAGATCACAATAAATTCTTGATTCATTAGAAGGAACAGGAGAAAAGCACATCTAATGACAAATCAATAAGCTACAACTAGAACAGATTACTAAGTCAATAATGCAGATAATGCCACCCAACCAGAAAGGGACGTTTGAATACTAGAGCTGATTGTTAAGTAGATAATATCATTCAGTAACTGAAAAGGGCAGATTTGGAGTGCTCAAACTGAAAAATGTGTTGAGATACAAGAATCAAAGCTACACTAAGTCAGTAACTCAGTTTAGCAACTACAATTCTGCAATTTTATATCTGCAGATATTATGAGGCACTGTACTTGTCAAATTATTAAGAGTCATCCTCCTATGCTTCCAAAAGTAAAACAATCAGGCAGCAGACAGTTATATGCTGTAAAGAACAAGAAATGAAGTGTAAGGAAGCTTGTCCAGAATATCTCAGAAATAATAAGGCAAGGGTCAGAGCAAGCTGAAAATTAATAGGCGCTTTAAGATCTGCTGATAAAATCAAGAACTTCATGCAGTACTTCTGTTAACTTCATTAGCATAGGTACTTCCACGAGACTTTTATCAGCTACAACCGTCTATTTATCCCCTCCCACCACAAACCAAACAAAAAAAGATTAAAAAAACAGTAATCAAACATGCATACCTGTGCTGACAATTCCCAAATAGTACTATGGTGCAGTTTACAAGAACACTACATTTAACTATATAATAAGTGGGAGTCTTTTGGACGACCAAGGGTAATATCGTCTTTTTGGTCCATTCATCAAGCCCACGATCACCTCTGCTTCCACAACATTTTTCGTTGCATCTTTGGTCATTTACTCTGGAGTTCTCCGCTTCTTCATTTTCTATTCTTTATCCGCCTCTCTGTACACTAGGTTTGTTTTTGCTTACTTCTGTATTTCCCTACATTGTTGCATGGAGGAATTTTTTTACCTTATATTGAATTAGGGGTGGGCGTTCGCTTCTTAAGTTTGATTCTTTAGAACATTGGTTCGGTTCTGCACTTGTGCATATCAAACCCAAATTAGTTTTTATTTGGGGTAAAGTGATTAAATGATATTAGAAAAGCATCCAGAAGATGCAAAGTTACAAGGGAACAAAAGAAGCTGCTCCAAATAGAATTACATGAAGCATGCTTGGCAAAAGACCTGTAAAAGCAGCCAAAAGAAATCCCTACATCTCGATTGTACTAGAGATAGGGAACTAACAAAATCCAAAAAGTTATCCACACTGTTTACGGGGGCAAGAAAGTGACAACTATATAAACTAACTAAACATCTAGCCTTGAGAGTACAAATAGAGGTTGTGATTCCATCACACATCTGTTGTTTTTCTCCTTCCAGAGGCTCAGAAAAGTAACTATTGGGATCATTCTCCAGATCCTTTTAATGAATTTGTCAACTCTCCACAATATCCATCTAGCAAAAGCATCATTGATGTTAAAGGGAATTACCTATTGAAGGCCAAGCATAAAGTAGGAAAATGCCACACGTTAGCTGCTGCAGGGCAATGCAGAAAGAGGTAATTTACACTTTGAGTAGTCTGCTTGCACATGACACATTTGTTGATGAGGATTACACCCCTTTTCTTGAAATTTTCTTGTGTTAGGCGTGCTTCTTTCAGGGCAGTCCAAGGGATGGAAGAGACTTTGAGAGGTTGCCTTGTACTGTAGACATGTTTCCAAGGCCATACCTCCAGGATACCATTTTGAGAACTCCAGTAGTTGTAGCATTCTTTCACAGTATAGATCCTTTCTTTGGAATTGCCCCAAGGACTCTATCTAGAGTCACATCCATCAAGGTACTTTGTCCCAATGTTTTTTTCTTTTTTGAGAAGGCTTTGTCCCAATGTTTCTAAGAGAGAAAGGAAGTTGTTAACTTCCCAATCCTATAAATTCCTTCTGAAAGTTGGAGCCCAGCAGTTGTTGTCTCTATATTGAGCTATTGTTGCTTCTTTGATAGAGGCTATCTAGGACAATGAAGGGAATGAGTCTTTTACAGAAGATTCCCCAAGCCATTTGTCGTGCCAAAATCTAATCTTGAGCCCATTGCCAGCCTTGAAGGAGACTTTCTGGAAGAAGTCATCTTGGAAACTGCTGATGTGTTTCCAAACCCAAACACCATGAGGCTCACTACTTTTATTTGGACACCTATGATCTTGAATGTCATATTTAGCCCTGATAATGTCCCTTCAATACCCTGCCTTGATCTGTCCATATCTCCATACCCACTTCATAATTAAATTATTGTTGTGAAGCTAGAGGTTCCTGATTCCCAGTCCCCCTAGGCCTTGGGTTGAATAATTGACTGACATTTGACAAGAGATAGTTGTGAGTGAGATTGTTTCCCTCCCATAGGAACCTCCTTTTGAGCCTATCAATTTGCTTTAAAATTGAACTTGGCGCTGAAAATAGAGACATACAAGATGTGGGAATACTGTCTAAGACACTATTGATGAGAGTAAGTCTGCCTCACAAAGAAAGAGATGTATTGCATCTGCAGGTCCAGTAAATGGAATATGCACTTTTAAATTACTTGCAGCTTGAAATAACACCTCCAAGAGATGAAATTTTTCTAAGGTTATTGCTAAATCTTTTTCCATTGCTCAGTAATTCCTTTTAATAAATAATTTAGACATTGATACTTAAAAATATATCACAGTAAGTATCATCATGCAGCTCAATAACATAATGAAGTAGTTTTTTCACAACAAAAGTTTGCTCGTTAACTATCCTTCTTGTACATATTCTGTGTAAAACAAGATAGATAGTAACTAAAAGTTGAATACACAAAAAGTAAAATTTAAATCTAGATAAACAGTGTATTTGAAGTCTCTGGCAAAAGCGTCAAAAATTGATCAGGTCCACTCCTTTTTTTTAATTGTTTGTTGAAACTTGGAAAGGAGGCGAATTTCATTCAACACTAATTTATGTAGTGGAAGGGAAATGGCGACTTCTTACTAATGTTACTGCCACAGTTCTGTCTGCTCTAAGTTTATAGTTAATCTCATTGTATGAGTGATGGTCACTGTTATATTTTAGCTTCACATTTCATGTACAAAATTTTCATATCACTTAGATTGCAGCTATTACTTTTTTGGGTTGAATGTAGCTATGTTAACTTGGAAAGAACTTGATGGATACGTACTGGTTTCACAGGCATGCAAAGAAACGACTACAGGAAGGAAGCCTCATAGCTTCAGGAGAGAATATCAGCCAAATGAATTTAGTTTGAGGTATTATGTTATCCTATTTTTGAGCTCAAAATTTAGTGTTCTACAATGGAAGTGATGTGTTACCTTTCAGGTGCCTTCCATTTTGTCTTGAAACTTACAGGGATAAGTAAACTAAAAAGACAAAATATAAGCTTTTAGGATTAGGAGTGTATACATTTGAAACTGTAAGACTTGCAAAATTATAGTAAAAAAAATGCAGTGGCTGGTTTGGTTCACATGATAAATGATGAAACAAACGAGATCCTTTTACTACTTGATAGGAGTGAAAAGAGACAGTGATTCATTGGCTGACCCAATAAGCAGTTCATTACTTTCTTTTATGTGCACTCTCATTGTACTTTATTTATAATTTAAAAATGCTGCTTGTGAAAATTTGCACAATGCATTCAACCTTTAACGTTTAAGCATTACACATATGATTAAGGATTAGTGATTAAGGACCATTTTTTGATAAATCAAATAGTAAGAGGCATGTTTTATAATATCACGATAAGGCATTACAAGTAATACAGTTATTGATACTAGATTCCAGTTGTAATATAAATAGAAGAGGTATAAAATGATATTAGATGGTCAATTTAGAAATTGACTAAAAAGGGAATGGAATTATCAATCAAGTACTCCCTCTGTCCCTAATTACTTGTCCATTTTGACAAATCAAGGACAATTTTTTTTACCTATAATACCCTTAATTGATTATTTTGAAAAAGGTAGAACTTCTTGAAAATCTTAAGTTTTTAATTCATCCACTTCATAATTAATAGAGGTAAAATGGTAAACTCACTATGCCAATAATTGATTTCTTAATAGGTGTGTCAATTCAAAAGTGGACAAGTAATTAGGGCCAGAGGGAGTAGTATATTGTGTCTTCTTCATTTCAGGGAAATGGATTAAATTGAACAATAAAATAGATAGGACTATTTTGAAAGAACTTGTGAGCTGATTGTGCCTTTTTGTCTTGCACATCTAAAGCCTTTCTTCAGCTAAAGCAACAAGCAGAGGATTGGAGAAAATTGCAGTATTTTCTTGTGCAAGTTAATCTTCACGACAATAGATTCTGGTGTCTTACTCCTAATTAAGCACACCTCAAAGTGCAATATGCTAATCTGGGTTAAAATTAAAATAAGTACATCAAGCACCTGTGCATAGCACTGGCACTCCCATCTAGTAATCAAAACATGCATAGGTCGCGAAGCGACTAGCTCCTAATTAGATGAACAGAGACCAGAGAGAGAATAAGTACTCTTCGTTACAGCAGTTGATATGCACAGAAGGGGGAGAAAAGAAAGACAAGAATCGAATAGGCAATGGAGAAAATGAGAAGATATTCCTTACCTTTGAGATTGCTGGCTGCATAGTTCCCCTGTATGATGCTGCAAGGCCAAGCATCAATCCAACAGTTGTACTTTCATGTTCCTACAAGGTATGACATTACCGAATGCACAAAATAAGCATGTGTCTCATAGATTATAATTTGTTAAAGTGCACTATTTTACTATATATGCTAACCCAAACTCTCAAACTTATAGTTGTAATACATTCGATAAGAATTTTGAAACCTGAGTATAGTCACTCAAACAAACATGACACGGGGTTGATGCCACATCTTTCATTTTACCAAGTGGACAAGTTCAACTATGTATGCTGTAATTATACTTCCGACTTTCATGATCATCCAAATAAATTCTACTTTGCATGATTGCATAGCATTAAGCTTCAATGCAAGTCGACAGTATCTAACAATTACTTTAGTAACTTTAGAAGCATTAATCTTTTCCCTTTTTCTCCATAGGGCGGGGAAAATCATATTTTACATGACATATGCAGTATAATAGAAGAATGATAAATAAAATGTGTTGAATCAGAAAAAGAAAAGGTTATTGTAATGTTAGTAAGGAGGGGAAAGCACTGCATAAAACCAGATCGGTCCGGAAAGAAATAAACAACCTGAGAATAATATTGATATATATCAGTTATAGTTAAGACGCGAAGATGTCCATGTAATCCTAAAGCAAGTAGTAGTCCAGCATGAACTACACTGGGCTCTTCAGGTTTGTTATATAATATCCATGTTCTTGACATCTTTCCCTGCGTAAGCACAAGACAATGCATCAAAACATGAGGAAGTAGCATCAAGTAAGAAAATGAAACTTAGAGAAGTATATAAAAAACACTGGATAATAACAGTGGGATAAAGCCACATGCAAATAGATAAAACAGAACCTGAGGTGGAGCAAGCCTTAATCCAGCAGCAACTGCATTGTGAAACTCGGGCCAAGATTTGAGTTCTTGAACATTCCTAACATTTGGATCTAAGTTAACCTAAACAAGAACAAGAGGCACGACTTACACAAATAAACTTTCACAAACACACAATTGTTGCAAGGCAATCATAGGCCTGGGGAGAGAGGCATATGGGTGGTTAGGATACTGCTCACAAGTGCCTAAATAAAGCCAACAAATATAATAATACTGAAGCCTGAAACGTGGGCAATGCCAGAGAAAAGCATACCACATTAGTTTGGCAAAAAAACTACTGAACATCATAAAAAGGAACAACCTTCAAGGATAAAAAGTAAACACCAAAATCATGTGTCCATCTACATTTAATAAGTAAAACATCAACCTGGCACCAATCAATTATCTGAAGACCAAACTGCTAATAAAAGAAATATATGCATAGATGGAAATAGATGTACACTGGAATTTGTCCAGACATACTGTTGCATTTTGCTGTGCAGGCAGCCGACCTGCCAAGATAAGCTTGGGAACCATGAGTGCCTGCAGATGTTAAAACAACTTCCTTAAAACACAAGGACAAGGACTAACTTCTATATTGTCAATTAGAAAATATGCTGAGCTATTCCATTTGTAGAAGAAAGTGAAGGATGGTACCTCCGTTAAGAGAGTGCAGGTTGTAGCAAGTGTAAATGCACCACGGCCAAAGGGAAGGGCCGTAGTCCTTTGAGCAAGCTGCCATAATTGAGCCTAAAGAAAAGAAAAAAAGAGAATCAATGTGACAGACAAACGCTTGCAGATGTATGTGAGGTGTTAAGGATACAGTGATGCACATGGTCATCAATGTTACAGTAACAATGTAATGTCTCTCTGGTTAATCTATTCAAGTTTTTTATTTTATCTTTCTACATTTGTCTTTACTACAGGCAAGTCAGCTGCAGTTCAAACTTCAAAATTTTTATTTCCTCGTTAAGATGCATTTAGAGCTGCAATAAAAGGTGATAACTGGAAGAAAAAAAATTAGGGTGCAGTGTTCATGTTCTTTAAAAATGTCACCAGCCCGAGGAGAGCATTGCACCAAAATGTTGCTTAGCAATGCCTTTACTTGTTTGTTTTTTTCCCAAATTAGTTAGCTGGCTTTCCAACACCTACCAAATCAATGTATGCCCTAATATAAATTTTGTTCAAATAACACATATATAGTATTAAATCGGTAATTTAACAAGCAATGAACAGGGTAGGGAAATGTAAGTTACAAGGTCAAGAGGTGAACATTGGTTGAAAACCAACAAGAAGATCAGAACAAGAGGCACATGTTGACAATTTTAAGGAAAAACAATTATCATTACATAGCATTGGGGAAAACAGGTAGCGTTGTCTTTAGTTCTGGAAATAATATGTAGCACATACCAAATTATTGAAACAGTATACCTGTTGGAGGTCCTGATCTGATGCAGTTGGATTAACAGGTGTTTGAATAACAACAGGCCTAGCAGAGCATAGAAGACGTCTAACCTATAAATCAAAAGCATTGTTTAAATAATATTAAAGAAGATAAACAAGTAACACAAGTGCAGCACTTGACTGTGCTAGGAACTTTGTGATGAATGTAACGATCAGGTATGCTCGAGAAACAAAGTTAATGGTCTATTAAATCATTGACTGAACTGGATCATCATGTACATACTATGGTTTTCACAACAGAACTGACAAGCTAGTGATTAATGAGGAGATCAGTGTAGATAAGGAAGAAATCAAAGCAGAAATTCTAAGGTTTTATCAAGTATGGTATACAGAGGATGAGCAGTGGAGGCCTAAAGCTAGCTTTGAAAATCTTAATAGCATTACTCAAGCAGAGAAAAGCTGTCTGGAGAGAACTTTTGAAGGAGAGGTAAGCGCAACCATCAACTCTTGTGCACCAGACAAGAGTTCAGGATATGATGGTTACAAAATGGCCTTTTACTAAACTGCATGGAATTACATCAAGGATGACATTATGGGAGATCTCAACCATTTCCACCAGCAATGCTTCTTTGATAACCCTTACCCCAAAGAAGGGAATCTTGCATCTCAGAGACTTCAGGCCTATAAGTCTCATAGGGAGTGTACAAAATTTTGGCCTAAGTCTGGCTGAGAGGCTTAAAACAGTGGTCTAGAAGCTGGCGTGAGGGGAACAAAATGTCTTTCTTAAAAAAAAGAGAGATAATTGACCTTTCATTAATTGCAAATGAGATGTTTGATGGTAGACTGAAAACATAAAGGCCTGGGATTTTGTGTAAACTGGATGTCGAGAAATCTTTTGACAAATTTAGCAGGTCCTATTTATTAGAAATGCTAAAGCAAATGGAATTTGGAGACCGGTGGATTAAATGGATCAAATACAATCTCTTTTTTTTGACAAAGTTAACATTTTATAGACAACAACAATACACCAATGGTGTATTTCAAAAGTAATTACATCAGGAGTATACAGTAAGCAAAACCAAAAGATCTATCATTTATACTCCTCCTAAACTATCTAAAAAGTGAGTAATAGCCTCCACCTCTTCGGGGAGGACATGATTACACCAAAAATAAAGGGTTGTAAGACGGTTCAACTTCAAACTCTGGAAAGGGATGCTCTGGTTTTCGAAGCATCTCTGGTTCCTTTCCTTCCAAATTGTCCACCAGATGCAAGCAAGGACAATCTTCCATCTCTGCTTGTGACCTGATGTATTCCCTTCTCTATTCCAGTATGCTAGAAAATCTGAGGTGTGTCTTGGCATGGACCAGCTGATTCCCCTCAAATTCAAAAAGACCTGCCACGATTTCTCTGTCACTCTGCAATGGAGGAAGAGATGGTTTGTTGCCTCTATTTCTATTTCACAAAAAAAACACCTGGAGCATAACTGCATAATTGTCTTCCCCTTTTCATTAGATTGTCCTGATCTAGCTTCCCTAGCTACCAACCAGGTGAAACAAGCCACCTTGTGAGGTACATTAATTTTCCATATCATCTTTCTAGGCCATGGTAACAACATTTTAGCTGGCCTGTCAAAATGTCTATAGGCTGATTTTATTGTGAACTTCCCATTGTTGGCCCTCAACCATTGTAAATTGTCCTCCTTTGTATCAAGGTTATTTGCCTGCTCCAAAGACTTGTAAAAATCTGTTAATTTGTCTATTTCCTAGTCATTCAACCTTCCTTCGTAGTCCATGTCCTCCATTGCATATCTGGAGATTATAACATCTTTCCACAGACCTTGTTCTACAGAAGCAAACCTCCACAACCACTTCAAAAGGAGACTCGGGTTTTGAACTTTGAGATTCTTTGTGCCCATTCACCCTTCATTTTTGTTGTTTATCACCAATTCTTATTTCACCAAGTGATATTTCTTCCCCCCCCCTCTCCATTTCCTTGCCATAAAAAGTTTCTCCTGATGGATTCTAACTTCTTTAAAAAACTCCCTGGAATAGGGAATAAAGACATCATGTAGGTTGGCATAGCATCAAGCACACTATTAATTAGTGTCAATCTTCCACCCAAGGATAGGTATTGACTTCTCCAATTTACCAGTTTTTTTTCACACTTCTCCACCATTGCATTCCACATGTTCTTTGATTTACTGTTTGCACCTAGAGGCATCCCTAGGTAAGTGGTAGGCATTTCTCCCACTTTACCTCCTAAGATGCCAGCCAGTCTGTTGATTTCTGGGACCTGGGACTTCATTCACTAGGTAGACAAAACTTTTGCTCCAGTTTATATGTAGTCCAGAAACAGCTTCAAACAATATAAATATGATTTTTAGATGCTTTAGTTGATCTTCATCTGCACCACAAAACACTAGAGTGTCATCAGCATACTGCAAATGGGAGATAGATAAACCTCTGGTGTCACTATCATTTGTCGAGAAACCTCTGATCATATTGTTTGATTGTGTTGTTTTCAACATGTCACTTAGTCCTCCCATAGCTAGGATAAAAAGGAAGGGGGAGAAGGGATCCCCTTGCCGTAATCCTCTTTCAGAGGGAAAGAAACCGGATAGGGTACCATTTATTAGAACTGAGAATTTGATTGTTCTCACACAATACTTCAACCAATTTATCCACCTATTTCCAAAGCCTATCCTCTCTAGTGTGTACCACATAAAGTCCAGTTGAGGTGATCATAGGCCTTTTCTATGTCCAACTTACATAGAATTCCAGGAATTTTAGTTATTTTCCTCACATCTACACATTCATTGGCTATAAGTATGGCATCCATGATTAGCCTGCCCTTAATGAATGCCAATTGATATGTATCCACCATCTTTGACATCACTTTCTTGAGTCTTTCTATTAGGACCTTGGATATGATCTTGTAGACACTGCTAATCAGGTTGATGGGCCTGAAGTCCTTCAATTTTGTTGCCCCCATCTTTTTTGGGATCAAAGCTATAAATGTAGCATTGAAACTTTTTTCAAAATAGCTTGTAAAGATTTTGGTAGAAACCTGTGATCTCCTCCCTAATTGTTGTTGAGTCTATGACATTAGTTTCATTAATCAAAAGACTGTCAATGTTGTTGTATCTCTTGCGACTGTTTGTTGTTCTGTGGAAAAACTGTGTTTTTGTCACTCTCTTCAACCATATAGCCCTGGATCTTTGCCTATATGCAACTCTACTGACAGGACAGCCCGCAGATATAATTCTTCTTCAGACAAGCACTTTTGTTCCTGGATCATATTTAACTCATAAAGCTGATTTAAGATTATTTTTTTTTTGAAAATGGTAATGGTGTATTCTTCAGCATTAAGGAGATGATGGTGACTTGCAAACAGAGGGGAACAAAAGAAGAGAAAAAAAAATACTTACAAGGATCCTAATAATTCCACAATCTGTTTGTATCCTCTAAACCTTTCTCTTTACACCAAAAATAAAAGGATGCAATACAATCCCATCTAACCTTCTGAATGGAATTGGACCTATCTTCAAAAAATTTACTATTTCTTTCTTTCCATACTGTCCACCAAATGCAGTGTGGAATTATCCTCCACCATGCCTTTTGACTCTTGCTCCCCCTCTTCTTATCCAACAACTCAACAAATCTGCAGTATACTCGGGCATGGTCCAGTTTGTTTTTGTGAGACTAAGGAAGATGGCCCAAATTTGTGTTGTAAAGTTGCAATGCAAGAATAGATGTTAGTTGGTCTCTGCTGCGTTCCCGCATAATGAACACCAAGATACTATAATCTTTCCTTTTCTCCTCAGCACTTCATGTGTCAGACAAGCCCTTCTAGCAACCAACCATGTAAAGCATTTTATCTTAGTTGGTGCTAAGGTTCTCCATACCTTTCTCCACAAACTCTGCTTAGAGTTGCGTTGTTGTGGACTTTCCATTTTGTATGCTCTGCTAACCGTGAAAGCCCCATCTTTACTATGTTTCCATCTCAAAGAATCAGGAGCATTGATCTAGCAATTTGGCCACTCTCTCCACTTCCCTGTCATTCAAAAACCTTCTGAAGATTAGATCCCACCCTAGTGTTATCCAACATTCATTGATATTTGCATTAGGATTACTACATAGTAAGAACAGATCTGGAAAGGATTCTTTTAGAGGAATCTGTTTGCTCCACGCATCTGTCCAAAACTTAGTTCTCCTGCCATCTCCCACTTCAATGTACGTATTAGCTTCAAGTTTTTGCCATAAGTTTCTGATAGTTCTCCAAACCCCCACCCCATAGGCATCAACACTAACATTACTGCACCAAGGATTGTACTCACCATACTTGGATCTGATGATGTCCTTCCATAAAGCTTGCCCCTCTTCATTATACCTCCATAACCACTTCATCAAAAGGCTATTGTTTTGTTTCCTTAAATCTCTAATACCCATACCTCCTTTGCCTTTGCTTTTCAAAGTTATCTCCCATTTGACTAGGTTATATAACCTTTAATTTCTTTGCATCCATGCCAAAGGAAGTCCCTCCTTAATTTGTCCAGCTTCTTCAGAACTTTGGGGGGTAATGGAAATAGTGACATGACATAAGTAGGAAGGGAGTCTAGCACTGAATTGATGAGAGTGTGTCTGCCTCCCATAGACAAATATTAAGCCTTCCATCTTGCTAATCTCCTTTCTGTTCTGTTTCTGTAAACCTAGATTACCTTGTACAGTTTTGCTCCATTCTTTCAGTTTTACTTTGAGAGCCTTCATCTTACAAGCTAGAATGTAATCTGGTCTACCCACAAAAATTTCAGAGTCCCACCACCCCTTAACTCTCTCTTTGAAATTTTCAGTTTGCAACCACCAATTTTCGAACTTAAAATAAGACTGTGACCTCTCCCAATTTCCACATTCTAGTAGCAACAGGTTATGGTCTGAGGTTACTCTAGGCATAAGAGTTTGTTTGATTTTCTTGAATGACATCTCCCATTCTTCTGAAAATAGGAACCTATCCAATCTTGTTGTTGTAACATGCCTATCTCCTTTTCTCCAAGTAAAGCTGCCACCTATAAGTGGTGGGTCTACTAATTCCATGTCCTCAATGAAATCTGAAAAATCCTCCATAGCTTTGGTGATTTCGTTACAATTCTTCTTCTCAGAAGGGAACCTCACAACATTGAAATCCCCTGCAATCACCCAAGGGCCATTAAATAGACTCCTTACTGCTCCTAGTTCCCCCCAAACCTCTTCCTTTTCCTCTCTGTTGTTTGGAGCAGACACCTGAAAGGTGCCAGCTGAAATTCTGTGTTTTCCCCCTAAATCTTACAGTAATACAGTAAGCCCCTACCTCACAAACTTCTCCCTCCCATATGTTGCTGTCCCATAGAATGATAATCCCCCCTTTGGTACCTCTGGCTTCCAATTGTGTGTGATTTACCCCTCTATTCGCCCATAGTTCTTTAATTGTCTCCCTTATATCACCTCTTAATTTAGATTCCTAAAAAAAGTAAACATCTGCCCTCCATTTGTGTACCATGTTCTTGACCATCAGCTTCTTCCCAGGATCATTGAGGCCTCTCACATTCCATGACACTATGTAAACCTTCATTAAGATTGCTCACAAAACACCCCCCTCTGCTTCTTGTTCCAAAGCTAATGAAATTGCTGCTTGGTTCCAGGTTTTTAAGCTCCTTTGAAATCTTTTCTTTTGGAGTCATTGGCACTATTGCCCCTGATATCTCATCTATTACTTGTCTTTTGCCATCGATTTTCATGAACAATTTCAAAGCTGCCTCCTCACAGCCTTGAAAGTGGACTCCAAATTCCTTACTCAGTTCAATTATATTCTGTTGAACCCACATGGGAATCGTTTTCTCAGATTCTGTTGTGCCTTCATCCACTGTCGAGTTTAGAGGTAAAATATCCTCTACTGTGTCATCCCTCTCCTCCTTCTCTTCCAACTGTAAATTCTCCCCTGCTTGTGTAGGAAAGTTCTCCTTGTCGTCCATCTGGATTATAGACATCGCATCATCATCACTTTGCTCTTCGGTCAGGTCGAGACCATTGTAAGCCTCTTTGATGGTTCCTGGGCTGTTTACTAACTCATCTTTCAAACCCATTGACAATAGTTTATTAACTTCTATCTCAATTTGGACTAGGTCTGAAGTCTTTGTTAGATTAGGGCCATCCTAGGGCCTAGG
This sequence comes from Solanum chiquidenum, assembly GCA_029582725.1. NCBI lineage: Eukaryota > Viridiplantae > Streptophyta > Magnoliopsida > Solanales > Solanaceae > Solanum > Solanum chiquidenum. Next base: position 17,881 of record JAJOOS010015582.1, read on the forward strand.
CTGTTCCTAAAAGCCACTGAGCCAGACTCCTCAATAGCTGAAAACAAGGAAGGTAGCATCTTGGATATTCAGTTCAGAAGAAACTTACAAGGTGGGAGCTGGGGGAACTCATTGGTTTGTAAGAATTACTGGCAGACTTCTCAATGAATCTTCAACTTCCAGACAACTTAAGATGGAGAGACTCAAGCAAAGGGACTTATACAGCGAAAGCAGGTTATAGTCACATTAATGCAGCTGATGGAATGACTGATCTTAGGCCTTGGAAACTGGTTTGGAAGACAAAACTCCCCCCCAAAAAGTTAAATGCTTCACTTGGACATCCCTTCATAATGCCATTGTAACTCCTGATAATTTCAAGAAGAAAGGTTTTCAGGTGGTGAGCAGATGCTTTATGTGTCACCACAATATAAAGACAGTAAACCACCTGTTGTTGCACTGTCCTGTCGCAGCTGACCTTTGGCTTATGTTTCTATCAGTTTTTGCAATCAGCTGAACAACCCCTCTCCAATTTAAACGAAGCAATTGAAAGGTGGAGTTTGTGGAAAGTGGATAAATCCATCACGAAGATCTGGCAAATGATCCCAGCTTGTATTTTTATTTTATTTTTATGTTTATGGACAGAGAGGAATAGAAGATGTTTTGATGGGACTTCAGACTTCAACTCTTACTGCTCTCTTAAAACCATATGTTTGATGAATATTTTTAGTTGGAGCAATCTTTCCCCTGTAAATGGCACTATTCCCCTTTCAGATTTTATCAGCTCCCGCTCAGTGGCTTACCAACCTTGAGTTTTTGCTTCTCGTTTAACTCCCAGTTCATACTAGGTTCTTGCAGTACCTGAAGTTCTCACCATTTGATTATGGAATCTGTTTGCATCTTCTTGATGCCTTTTAATACAAAACTTACTTCATCAAAAAAAAGGACAATACACAGAGGGTCAAGCTCGTCATATATAAAACTGACATGACAGTCAGGTTTCCATAACGAAATGTATGTGGATCGACTTTTGACAAGCGTAATCGGATAGCCACCCAGTTCAGGGAAGTATGACTCTAACATCAGGTCAAACTCATGGATAGCACTCCTAAAAGTGAGGCAGGGTTATATTTACTGCAAAGCAGTGCCCGCAAATATCTATTTTTAGTCATGCACAATATCAATAAACTGACCTCATTCAATCGCAGATCGCGACCATAACGCAACTGGATGCCAGAGTTAAAAATATGCTCCATACCATCAGCCACATATCCCTCAACAGAATCTACATCCTCTAGCTTGTTATCCTCTGACTGTATTGTGTCAGATATTGAGGAAGGAATTGTCACCGGATGCAGGTTCAACATGTAAGGAGCGGACATACATGTCATATTTACATTCATATGGGGCTCAAGCTCCACAGATTTTCTTGAATATGCTAAGCGTGAGAAAGCCAAATCCTCCCGACCAAGAAGAACATATGCAGCAGCAGGCCAATCTATTGGAGGAGAATCACGGCATTTATCCAATGCCTGCATAAGAACAAAATCACCCCTTCTATAATTAAAAACCAAGTCAAATAAAAAAGAAGATCTTGAATGCATGGAAACATCGGAGTATAACTATGTGATGTGAACTGCTGCAATTAAAAGCAGAAGATTCTACATCCATTAAGGGTACAAAGATATCATTGTGTAACACCCTTCCAGCCATATTTGTGTGTTAAGGTGAATAGATCAGAATATCCAAATTTTGCACTTCTTTATTTTGGATAGGAAATTGGATGTAAATTCTTTTAGCTCTTCACTTACATCTCGCAGAGGAAGAGAGACTCCAGCAGGTAACAAGTCTAACTGTTGTAGGCCTACTCTTTCTCCAACCATTGACAAGACAGTTAGTTCCTCCGGAGTATTAAACGATCCAGATGCAATAGCACAAGAAACACCAGAAGATAGCCTCTTCCCCAATAGCTCAGCACCACATAACAGGCTATAGAATGATACAATTTTCCGTCCCCAGTTGACAACAGAACTTCCATCTCTGAAGATCAAAGATGGGAGATGACTAATACTAGCAGAACTGCACCCATGCTTCAGGCAGGACTCAAGCCACCTGAATAAACTAGGAGGAATTCTCTTGGAGGATGATGTCAGAGATGCTTCATGGCCTTTTGAGAGGTAAGGAAAGTCGCGTATGTAATGATCCAAGTAGCAATCTTCGCGCAGGAAAGCTGCAATATCACGTAATAGAACCACCAGAAGACCCAAATCTCTGCATTAAGTTAAGTATATTAAGTGGATGATATGAGATAATGGAACCACAGTATGCAAAAGAATTTTACTAACACATCAAGAAAACTTTAATCGGTCACATCAGGAAAACTGCAGAGGTAAATGTGTTAATTCAGTAAAAAATTGCTCAGCACAAATAGTAGCAAGCAAAGGGTTGAGTTATTCACTTTTCAAGTAGAGCTAGTTCGGAGTAGTTCCTCAACAGAAACTGCTTTACTTCTTAACTTCTAAGCGTTGAGCTCTACTACAAAGGTACCTTTCGTTTTCTTATTAGTTGCTTGGCTTATAGGTATGTGTAGGTGCCTTGGTGGATTGTCGATAAGCAAGACTATGTTAAACTGTTAACACCGAGTCCTAAACACAGTGCCGATTCATTGGTAAGATATGTTTTCCCACAAGAAACTCAATGATCCAGAGCAGAGGCATTCAACCTCCCTACCCTGGCAAAGGGAGATGGCTTATAAAGTCAATCATATGACATTGATAAAAGTTTTCAGTTGGAAACAACCTGAGTTCTGATTCAAATTTACCCCAACAACTATCAACCATAGAGTTGCAAACCGACAAGACCAAAAGATATAAACTCATGCATAACTTGCTCCTTTGTTTTTCTTTTTCTTTTTTTCTCAGGGACTCATGGAGGGTTCTCCTACTCAGCCAAATACATCATATTACGGCAAACAGCTCATCTATAAAGAGATTCTTGCAATTTTACGTTTTACGGATACCTGGTTATTGGATAACAAACAAATCATTGGAAGTAAATGAAAAAACAAAGGACTCCACAGAAATGCCAAAGTGACGGCCAAACAACCTATGTTATGTGACACCATCTTCTCTTTTTTTTCTTTTTTCCTAATTATTTGCAAGAGCAATGCAGGTCACTTTCTATGGCATCTGGTCAATCCATATCTCCACAACTATGATGAAATTGTGAGGGAAAAAAAAAGATAAGCAGTTTCATAATTAAAATATTTCTACTCAGAGATAATAATTTACAAGTTTTTAGTATAATTCTGATGGCAGATAAGCTATAATTCTAGCCACTGTGTCCTCCATTAGCCACTCAATTCATGGACCAACATTACACAAAAAAAAAAAAAAAAGTGGTTTAGAGATCCAGAGAAAGTTAGATCAGCAGAAGAGCTCAAAACTTTCTCAGTATTCATCCTGTCCAACTCAACCGATGATACAAATATCTTGACATTGGTCACAGTAGAATTATATTTCACAGACATCAGTTTCATTCTATAATGGCTCCACCAAATATTTACAATTTTGCCATCTTATGCCTCCTAAGATGGGATCCAATTTTCAGTTAAATGTATAAAAATATATCAAAGAGGGTTTTGGTGTTATTTCTTATGGGATAAACAGAAGGATCTACGACATGTACAGTCAGAAAGGGCATCAAAGCTGAACTTAACAGTAGATGTGAACAGTTAGATATAGAAGACATTCTATACAAGGTCAAATGTGAGAAGATAAGCTGGAATTGATTCCTCTCTTTTCTCTGCCTCTTTCAGGTAACACAGATAGAACAACATTGTTTTTGGTAACCATAGGAGGATAGTAGGCTTTTAATATGAAAAATTAACTTCCAGATTTGGTTTCCTTACTTGAAATGTGTTTTCCCCTTCAATTGTGTTCTTTTTTTTAAGAAGTGCTTTATAAATCACAAAAGCATCAAGGAGATGCTTAGTTACACAAGAGGGGGAGATATCAGCTCATAAAAAGATAACAAAAACCCAACATAAGTCTAAAGAGCTGACAAATCAAAAGTCTAACACAAGACTAAAGAGCTAATAAAATCCAAAAAAAGAATCTGGGTTATATACAGGGGTAAGATTAACCCATCTAGAAAGAGTAGTCAGGCATCTGGCCTTGAGATTAAGACTGGCCAGTTGCAATACCATCAAAACATATTTGTTTTCTTTCCAATCATAAGCACCACAAAATACAAGCAGGAACCACAGATCAGATTCTTCTGATAATTTGCGCAGAGAGAGCAATGTGTTATTCAGCAATAATATTTGTGAAGAGTCACAGAGAATTAGTATTAACAACCTAGATGAAAAATGAACATAGAATATGGTTTAACATGACCAATGAGCTGATGAAACAATAGATGTACGAATAGGAAAGTTACCGTTTACGAAGATTGTCTAGTTTCAAACTTTCATATACAGTATGCAGTGTATCTAGGGTCTCAGTCACTAATTCAGCGTACAACGAGCTTCCACTATTATCTGATGTACCCATGGATGATCCAGGTGAATACAATCCCTGCTGATCAATTGAAGTTTCTGAAAATCCAGATATAGGATAACTTTTGCTGTATTGCTTATGATATCTGCTGTTAATAAGAAACTCCCATGAAGAGCATGAAACAGAATCTGAAAGTTTTTCAGAAGTATGACCAGATTCTTTGCATATTCGTTTTATTACACTTTGAAAGGATTCCCACTCAGAATCAGCAGTCATATCCGCCCCACTCAGATATGTTTGATCTCCATTGCGCCAAAGGAGAACAAGAAAGTGATTATACAACGTAGAGTTCAGCCCCTCAGCCATTGCAGTGATACAATCATTTGCCAAGGACGATGATGGATTGCGTCGCCAAGTACATCGGTAAATCTGAAGTACCAAAAGAAAGAAGGGAATCATAATTCCATCCTGGTCAGAAACTCCAGAAACCTATATCAGACTACATATGGTTATAAAAAATAATAGATTTGAGGATAACTTAAAGAAGACTGTCTCCATCCCGACTGATGTAATATCGAAAGTGGAAGTTGAACACTAATTCTAAGAACAAGAAATAAAGATTAAGGATAGAAAGAAGTTACCAGTTTCAAAAAAAAGATCAAGGATAGAAAGCAAGACACAAGATGGGAATTACTGGGCAACTATAATTATATTAAAGCTACAACCTCCGATTAATTGAATCCAACGTAAAGCTTGCATCTTCTTGATGCCTTTAAGTGAATCTACTTAATTCATCAAAAATAAATAATTGAATCCAACAAACACCTATACATTGAGATGAACCCTCAAGAGGAAGGTTTCCTCTTGCAAGCAATCTATTAATAATATCAAGCAACAAAGCCCTCGGCCTCACACTCAACTCTCTCAAGATTGAACTCAAATTATCAAACAACATAATCTAAGTCTAAATGAGCTATTCTCTCCTATTTATAGGTCTAGACTAACTACTACATAAATACCCTAAATGAAATAAGGGCCTTCTTAGGTATGGGGCTTGTATTTTAAGAATAGCCTATTTGCATACATAGCCCTTTTTCCCTACTATGGGTAGTCTTCCAAGCCTCCAAGTAATGACTCCACGAAAAGTATACGAACTCCTTAGCTCGGCTTCGTGTGCAATGTTTTGATGAAACTCGGCTTGCCTCACCTACACCCTGCAACCCCACCCACCCTCTCTCTCCTTCCCATCCGAAACATCAATTACAACCTAGCACAATTACTACTATATTTTGCACCTTTTCCTCAACATTATATTCTGATGTGAGATTTTGAGTTAGTGATAACAGATTTTGATCTCCACAAACATCTCTGTCTTATTGCCTTACTTTTACACTTTTGCCTGTGAGGGATTTAAAAGCACTAGAGCATTAACGGTGGATCCATATCCCTACTAATGTGGGACACTTAATATATTAATTATACGCTAACTATCTAACAAAAAATATACCTAAAGTCTATACAAGATTTTGCAGCATATGCAGAACCTATAATAATGAGATTAAGATAATTCAAAAACAACAGACAAAAGAAGAAACATTTCCAATCGTGATAACTTAGTACCATCACAGCCCTGAAAAGAGAAGATAGGTTGGAATGCCAACAAGTGTCAATTATATTGAATTTACCCGATATAACACATTTTGGGAACGTCCACTTGTCACCTCTCAGTGGGACTTGTTCCAACTCCAACTCACCGCTTTGTCGATAGGCATCTTCTTCATTACTTTTTTGGTTTAGTGGACCTGTTAGCCATAAATGGTTCTTCATTCCTAACCCTACTTCACCTTAATTGCTGTTTAAACAAATGGGATGATTAGGCCAAAGTGGTTGGTGAGAAAGTAATTTCTTCTAGTTATGCTATGTCCTACAAGTGAAATTTCCCTGGAAGTGACATTTCCCTAAGTTTGCAGTGGAAAGCTACATCTCTTATTTTTCTCCTATTCCATTCAAACAAACTGTAGTCCCTAATAAATATTACTTCAATATGACAGTTTGTAGCAGATAAAAAAATACACATATCAATCTTCACCTAGATGATTGCAGAAATGTGGAAAGACATTCTTCATTGAAATATACACATCAAAAGCTACCACATAGTTAGCCATAAGAAAGGAAAAATATAAAACTCTACCCTTATGTTTCAATAGCATGAAGTTCTCAGTACTTATCTTTTGCACAGATAATTTCATTATTTTATATGATATAGAAATTTAGTGACTCATCCTAGACATCTAACACTCATGGAATTAAAGCAACATGGTAAACCTCATAGAGACTCACAATCTCATCATCTGATGTTTGTCCCATGACTGGTAACAGTCACAAAATGGGACACAGCAGTCACAATGAGAAACTTACAAAACTACTTTAACCTAAAATACAAAAAGGCAAATAAAGTCAGCAATCATACCCGTCCACTGTTCACAATTACATTGATACGCTCCTCAACAGCATCTGCTAACCCAACAATTTTAGGATCATGCAAAACCTGATCTTTGCCAAGGTGAGACAACTTGAACTCACAAAGGCATTGCTTCCCGCACTGCAATTTTAAAAGGTGGCATATCATATTTCATGAGCAAATCAAGCATCACCTAGTAAGTGGAAGTGATGCACAAAGATGATGACATCTTTCCACATAAACTTCCAAATATACAACATCATACCCAGTGAAATTCAACTAAGTCGGGTCTGAGGAGAGTAGAGTGTACGCAGACCTTACCACTACCTTGTGGAGGTAGAGAGGCTGTTTCCGAAAGACCCTCAGCTCAAATGCATCAAAGTCAAGTACAAAAAGAAGAAAAACAATGAAGAAAGCATAGCAGCTAATAAGAAAACCAATGTAAAGTCTAAAAAAAAAGAGACAGTAACAGCAGCAAAAATAGTGTGATAATCACAGGGAGAGATGGAAGATTGTCCCTGCCTGCATTTGGTGGTCTATATGGATGGAGAGGAACCAGAGATGTTTTAAAAACAAGAGCTGGTCTATGCAGAATTTGAAGCTGAATTGTCTGGTTCTTTTTTTTTTTGGTGTAAACATGAATATCCTCAAGATGCAGAGGATATTCCTAGTATTTTAGAGTACTTATGACCTTCATAGGAGTTCTTCTTTCTTTTGCACTTCTGGATGTAAGTATTACTAGAATACTCCTTGTGTATTCTTCTGTTTATAATACAAGTTACCTTTCTCAAAAAAAAAATAGTGTCATAATCGAAACACAATAAACAATATATGGCAAGAACTACAAGGGTACGACTAGTACCACGCAACAACCTTCGCAAGGCAAGACAACACTCTACCCCTACTAACCTTCTACCCTAATACGCGACATTCACTCCTTCCTATCTAGAGTCGTGTCCTTGATAATGTGAAGTTGTGTCATGTCCAGTCTAATCACCTCTCCCCAATACTTTTTCAGCCTATGTCTACCCCTCCCTTCCCCCTACAACCAACCTCTCGCACCTCCTCACTAGGGCGTCAACGCACCCTCCTCTTCACATGCCCAAACCATCTCAGTCTCGCTTCCCTCATCTTGTCCAACACGGAGGCCACTCCCACCTTATTCCGAATATCCTCATTTCTAATTTTATCGCTCCTAGTATGATCACAATCCACCTCTACATCTTCATGCATCTCCTGAACGAGGGGTTGATAATCCAATAAAATGGGGAGATTGATAGTTGATGATGATGTTACACATCGTATTGGAGCAGAATGGATGAAATGGAATCTCATATCCAGTGTCTTGTGTGATAAGGATATGCCACCAAGACTTAAAAGGAAGTTTTATAGGTGGTGGTCAGATCAACTAGGTTGTATTGGGCGGAGTGTTGTCCAGACAAGAATTCACACGTTCGGAAAATAGGAGTAATGAATTATGTCATATTCAGAAGATACATGTTGCGAAGATGAGGATGTTGAGGTTGTTGTATGATCATACTAGAAGCGATAAGATTAGAAATGAGGATATTCGAAATAAGGTGGAAGTCACTCCGTGGTGGACAAGATGAAAAAGTAAGACTCAAATGGTTTGGACATGTGAAGAGGAGATGAGTGGATGCACCAGTGAGAAAGTGTGAGAGGTTGGTTATAGAGGGTACGAGGAGAGGCAAAGGAGTCCGGAAAAATATTAGGAAGAGGTGATAAGACAGGATATGACCCAGCTTTAGGTTATCGAGGACATGACATTAGATAGGAGGGTTTAAAGGACACGTATTAGGGTAGAAGGTTAGTTGGTAGTGTAGTGTTGTCTTGCTTAGGGTGGTTAGTGTTTGCCAATGTACTAGTTGTATAACTGTAGTTCTTGTTTTTTTACATTCATCATTGTTTATTATTGTTTCAATAATCTATCCTAGTATGTTGTTTATTGTGTTTCGATTATCGCACTATTTTGTTATTGTTGTTGTTGCTCCCTTCCAGTAGACTTTGCATTGTTTCCTTGTTACTTACTATATTTTCTTCTTTGCATCTAAATTTGCTGCACTTGAACCATGGGTCTTTTAAAAATAGTTTTTCTACCTCCACGAGGTAGTGGTAAGGTCAGCATACATTCTACCCTCCCAGACCCCACTTGTGGGATTTCACTGGGTATGTTGTTGTTGTTACTTGTATGACCTCTTGTAGTGTATTTGACAACACAAACTATTCACATATTCTTCTTCACTAACTTCTAGTTTTCCCTCTGTCCCATCTCATCTTAATTCTTCATCACAAGTGATGAACATTATTAAGTTATACCAACTGCAAACAAGAAAGAAATCAAAAAAACTACACAATTCCTAACAACAATTCATACAAAAAAAATTAAAAGGAAAAAGGGAGTTTAGAGAGCAAAACAATGTTTGCTGCAAACATACCAGATACCATAAAAGTTTAACCTTTTAGCCAAAGAACTTGTGTGGAGAAGATAACAGAACATTAGCATTTAGCACACAAAGAAATAACTTTTGCAAAGTAGAGTCATCAATATCTTCAGCCAGAAGCAAAGTGAATACAGAGGGTAGACATATTCCTGATGCAAATATTCTAGGATGCATCAAATGGAAGTTCTCCACTTTGACAGGGAAGACAAGAGGAATGCAAGTCATGGCGTAGAGTTTGTCTTCTACTAGCAGGTCAAGTTATGTAAGATAGCCATAGAACTTACATATAGAAGAAGAGTGTTTTCTGATGTCAGCACGACAATGTCCACAAATGGAAGTCCGCCCACTTTAACTCTGAAGATTAGAATTGGCAGTCAAGACACAAAAGTAGTAACATGGCTACAGAAAACCAACATATATAGTAAAAACTAACCCTGGTCGAGTGACAACAACTGGTGCTGCAGAAATTGCTGGTATGCTCCAACTCATGTCAGGCTTAATGTCATAGATAACTTCGGTATTTATTTCTACAGTCTGAAGCCGCAGAGACAACAACTTTTTTTGCTCTTGGAGTAGAAAGCAAATAATGGGTGATGCATCATCATCAGTTGCTAGAAACACCTGAGAGAATTACATGACGCTCTAAACGACAAGCACATATATAAGGACAAAGATATATGAATGAGATGTGATTTTTTATTTTTATTTTTTATATATTTGGCACCTCCTAATTCTTATGGAGATATGACTATAAACTTGGAAGTTAGACGCCTGAATACTGTAGTTCACCTATATTTTTATGCTCTGTACAACCAAGTAAGGACACTAGGAAGAAAAACCTAAAATGTGCTCATCTTGGAGAGTAATGCCCTGTCAAGCAGAATAGTGAAAAAAAATTGAGAAAAGTAACAGTTAGTCTTTATTTATCCACAGGAATACTACCACAAAAGTGTAGTTCCCCCTCCAAAACCAAAAGTGTTATAATTAAATAGGAGCCTAATACTACCAAGTTACAGCCAGTCTATAGTTGTGCTGATTGCTTCTGAGCTATCTAAGACTACTTGTTTACACCAAAAATAATACAGAGCTAAACAATTAAACTTAAATCTTTGTATGCTGCTCTGTTTTCCTTCAAAACATCTCTGGTTCCTCTCTAGCCATACTGTCCACCATATATAAGATGAGACAATCTTCCATCTCTCCTCCTTTCTTCCTGCACTTCCATCCCTATTCCAGCATTCAAAACCTCTTTGATCCTTCCTGGTTTCACCAAACCTAAGCTATGTCTGGTTTGATGTCGCTGAGGGAGAAGTCCATTACATCGGCTTAGTGACAAACAGTACAGGCTATGGACTATTTTCAACGACTCCACTAAGGATTTTGAATACCAAGATTTCACTTTTTGAAGTTTCCCTGGCAAGGACCAGGCCCCATGACATTTCTTCACAAACTAGGCTTTCATCAAACCTATAGTAATTTCTAATTAGACATCAATGATCTTTTTATAAGTTCAGAATGATATGCCAAACTACGACACCCGAGAACCATTTACGAAGTTTCCATCTGTTCAACGTAAAATTTTACCCTTATCAATATAAATTTGACGCACAAGTCAAAAATTGTAGTAGTAGAAGTTACCACTACCTAGTATCTTTCTAATAATAATCATATAAAATCAGAATCGGTATCATAAGATTATAACAATAGATTATGGCCACTTCTTCTTGATCACCTAATGCTGAGGTTCTTAGCATTTCAATTAGAACTCCAGATTAGATCACTATGATTCACTGTGGACCTTCAAGTCCAGTATTCTGAAAACATATTATTTAGCACGAAATGGAACTACAAAATGAAGATGCATTGTTCACTAAATTCATTTCCCAAATATGACTGTATAGAAAGAAGCATGACATTCTTTTCATCAAGCAACAAAAGAGTCAATAATAATCAACACCTTACTGGCAGCTGTTTGTGAACCCTTTCCTTGCCATATCCTCCGGAATGAAAATTGCTTCGTTAGCACTCCAAGGGGAACATCAGGAAATCTAGAATTTCCCATTTCAATGTTAGAGTTGATGGTTTCAACAACCCATAAAGAATGCTGAAGCTTAGCTGCATAGTAATTCAGAGACAATGAATGCACTTCATTATCTCTTTTGTCAACCAGCAAAGAAGGGACAATCTAACAGTTGATTGAAAATAAATAGGAAAAACCTTTGTTGTATGACGCCATCAGGGGGACACAATCTCCAGTCCAGATGGTCCTTTCATCAACTTCTTTGTTAAAGTTCAATTTCCCCCTCTCCTCAATATAGGTTGGCTGTGATAATCACAATAAAAGTACACTATTATCAAAATTGGAATAAAAAACTGGGAGGAAAATTCTACCTCTTCAGTTGACAAATGGAAAATACAATTGGATTACAGTTTAATATTACCAAAACCCAAGATTAGAAACAAACTAATACAGAAAATAAAACAATACAAATAAAAACAATAGATACAGAGGGGGGACAAATAACACATCATGTATACCTGAGGTTCTTCCAGTGGATCCTTTAATATCAGATGTGAGGACATTGAAGACCCATCTCCCTTGATAGTAAAATCTAAACCATGTACAGCAGTATAATTCTGCTGAGTACTAGCATCCCTTTTTGAACGGATTGTATTACGAGCACTTAAAAGTGGGCTCAAAGACGAAAAATGGATATGTGCTTGCGAGCTCCCTTCAGGTGCCTGTTGGAGGAGTAAACCATATGGAAGAGGCCATATGGAGGTGATGCTACGAGGAAGAGGAACAGATGTTACTTCACCTACAAGGCAAACGACTCAACCATTGTAACGTTCCTCTAACAACCGATTGCAATGGTAAAACAACAGGAATTCACTTGGACAAAAAGAGGAAAAATAAAATACTAAAAAGGTTGCCATGGGTTTGGTAATGGAAAATTCTAAAAGAAGAAATATAGCCCATTTTGGCCTCCTTTTTTGGCCTCCTTTGTACTCAGCTATTCTTTAAACTGCCAAGAAAGCCTCATTCAGCATCTCAGATTCTCCCCTTATATTCAATTAACTAGTAAATCAAATTCTTAATTCTAAGGAAAATCTTTATATACAATGAGACTACTCAATATGTGGAGAGAAGCTCCACTAAAATAAAACATGCAACAGTAAAACTGGTTCAGTCACCTGACGTGTCATAAATTGACAAACTATCACTCTGTAGAATGCACAGAACAGTGTCTGAAGTATCGCCCATCCGACACCAGCATGCCTAAAATACCATTAAAAGTTGAATGAAACTTCATCAAAAAATAAGTAATTAATAAAAATCATAAATGAAACTCCATATATGTGAGATGTGCCATAAGCTAAGCACAGCACCAAAATGGAGGGTGGAGAGGACCTACCAGAGCAAGAAATGAACGAAAATAAAATTGGAGAATACTACAAGGACATGTAAATTTATGTGAAACCACATATCAGCCATACAGAAGAGCTGCAAATGCTAATTATAACCCAAACTGCACAGATTCATCTCAACATTCTAAGCAAGTCAGTCATTCGCATATTTATTGCACATTTGACAATGTATCTAAAGTAAGAATATCAATAGTTGCACATGAGATGGATACATTTTCATTCACATGGCTCAAAATTAATTTTCAGTTAAGCCCCATGACTTGAGCTAGTTTTGCTGATTCACCGAGCGATAAGTGTTCCTTACGCTCGGCTGAGACACAATTAAGGTAAGGTGGGAAAGAAAGACCATTACCATGATTTATGGAAGGAAAAAAAGACGTCAAAGGACGAAAGCCTATGAAAAAAATTGGGTAAACTCAATAAGGTGATACAACTAGCAAAACCTTTTTTCTGAATGTTGATTCAATGTTTGAAAACCATTTTCTAACCTAGGTAATGGTAGAGTGAGTTTTTATGATTGCAGAGTTACCTTTATCACTGTGGAGGGTGATGTGAACCTCTTATAGACTCGTGAACCTATGCTCCATATAATCCTATAATCATGTTACAGAATACAAGTAAGCCAAATTTTACATGTTGATATTCACAGAACAAGAAACTGAGAATTTCGACTATCTTGATGGGAATTTTGTAAACTTAAACAACAATTAAATAGAAAAGATTGAAAAATAGAAAAATAGAAGTTTTTAACGGATAAATATACTTGTTCCCTCTTATAAAAAGCTCGTGATCGCTCCGGTCACTTGGAGATGGCAAATCGAATTCATCCGCTTCATCTCTTTGTTTGGTCACTTCTGGACTGAAGAGGAAGTAACGATAATCATCCACACAAGTATCGGAGGGTTTGCCATCAAGAGCTTCCGCAATCAAGCCGAAGGGCTTGAAGTCACCCAGAATGGTAAGTTCACGAGCACCAATAGACATTTTCGGAGCCAAATAGCCTTGGGAATGAATGACTACCCAGAAAATATTATCAGTTGGTCTCACCCGCTCTTTTTCTTTTCTATTTCTTGTTTGGTGTTGAATCGAGTGGTTATGATGTTGTCTGCGGATGGTTTTTTCAACAGTGATGGACAGAGGATTTTTTCAGCGTGAAACACACCAAAGTTATAGGGTTTCACCCCCGTTGCGTCGTCCACCACCGTATCAGCTCTTAAAAGCACTGTGAAACCAGTCGGCAGTCGGCACCCTGCGCCGCTATCGCCCTAAAATTCCAGTGATAATTTCCAGGCAACAGTACAAAATGAAATCTGAAAGACAAAAAGGGAGGGAAAATATATATTGAAGATATCCTATAATTTATTTATTTTTTTGATAGTCAAGACGAGTTAATATTGATTATATAATATGCATCGGTACAACCGAATCAGCCACATTACTTATAGCAATACAGACTAAGTTATGTCTTGGATTTATACATCCATTAGTAATACAAACGTTACTAGAATTACTGACACTGACAAAAGGAGTTCCACCCTTGTCTGCTCCTAAAGCATCCAAAGCAAACACTGGGAACTGACCATTCTTCAAAAAGCATTTCTCTCATCATCTTTCCCTTCTTGCCTAGCAAGTCAGCTGTCCTATTTTGTTCCCGGAACTCATGCTTGATCTGGGGCCTCCCCAATTGTAGAAACAATATTGGTATAAGGATTTGAGTTAGAATTTAACATATTCATTACATCGACAAAGTCCCTAGAGATCTCCATATCAGACATTTTTCGTCTCTTGGCTAGTTGCAATCCGTGTAGTAATGTTGTAATTTCTGCGCTAGTTGCCGAGTTTGTGTTTATTTTGGAGATGCACTTTGCCACCCAGCTTTCTTGCATATCTCTTTTTATACCGCATGTGCCCCCTTCTTTGGTATTTACATTAAAGGAGCCATCAATATTTAATTTAAATTTTCGTGTGGAAGGGGGGTCCAATAAGTCGTGTGAGGTCTAGTGTTCGAGTATTTGGGGGAGTTATACCCCTATGCTAAATAAATGAATTCCAAATCTAGTTTTTGGGAGAGTTAGTCGGATCTCCTTAGACAGATTATGGTACAGATTATTGTTTATGTTAAGCCATATATTCCACATAAAGAAGGGAAATGTTTCGAAGATGCTAAGATTTGCCCAATGTTTTTGGACTATGGCGCATCCCATGAAGATATGTTTTCACATTTCAATTTCTCCACAAAAGTAGCAGTTAGGGCTAGGAACAATGCATGTGGAGTTGAGATGTTGGTTTGTAGAACTAGCCAAAGAAAGAATTTAATTTTATTAGGGCAACTAACTTTCCATAGCCAACGATAATTAATGTTTGCATTGAAGCCGCTATTGTGGCTCCTCAAGGCTTTATAAACAGACTTGGTGGAGAAGGCTTCATTTTCAGTGAGGTCCCAGACCTTTCTATCCTGAGGGAAAGAGTTTTGGAGAATATGGACAGCTTTAATGAGGTTCTTAATGGATGGAGGGAGCTCAATGGATAAATCATTGAGGGACCACATTTTGTCCTTGATTAGGTCATATATCTTAAGATTTAGGTCTTTAAGATTGAGGGGTTCTGCTACTAGTGTATGGAGCGCGTTAATTACTATTGGGAATCCATCTATCAAATCATAATGAGATTTCATCTCCTTTGCCAAGGTCCCATCTTCTATTCTTTACGCATTTTCCCCAGCCATACATGATGTTTTTACAAATAGGAGTGGAGGATTTTAAGTGGTTGTTGGTCTTATGGAGGTTCGAATTCCTAGTATATTTTTTGGTGAGGAGAGACGCCCGCAAAGCGTTATTTTGGTTGTACATGAGTCATGCTAACTGATCTTAGGGGTATTTATGCGCCTAAGAACCAATTTATCCCATATATATAGCTAAGTTGAGAGCATTTTTCGTTGTCGGAATTAAGTTTTGAGAGTCTTTTGATGTCGTTTTTTTCTAACCAATATGATTAGATGTTTCAGGGTGAAAAGCAAAGAAGAACGAGCCAAAATAGGGCACCTGGTCAGAGGTTGGAAAATAGAAGACGAAGTTGCGGAGAAAAAGGGCCAAGAAGCTCGAGAATACACTACAAGGGAGCATCTCCGCGTCGCGGAGCTAATATGTATGTGCATAAAAGGAACTCCACTTAACAGTGGAGTGCCGATGGGAGCGCGTCGCGGACCTGTTCCTTCGCCTATAGTTGTGCACAGGGGAAACCTCTATGCGACGCGCTCCCATCGCGCACTCCACTGTTTAGTGGAGTTCCTTTTATGCACACACATATCAGCTCCGCGACGCGGAGATGCTCCCTCGTAGTGTATTCTCGAGCTTCTTGGCCCTTTTTCTCCGCAACTCCGTCTTCTATTTTCCAACCTCTGACCAGGTGCCCTATTTTGGCTCGTTCCTCTTTTCTTTTCACCCTGAAACATCTAATCATATTGGTTAGAAAAAAACGACATCAAAAGACTCTCAAAACTTAATTCCGACAACGAAAAATGCTCTCAACTTAGCTATATATATGGGATAAATTGGTTCTTAGGCGTATAAATACGCCTAAGATCATGAGCCAATCATTATTAGCTAAGAAATGATCGAGCCTTTCAAATATTAGATGTCCCTATTATTATATATTTTATTGACCCATATATATTTACTACCCTTGAAACCTAAGTCAATAAATTTGCAGTGGTTGACAATGGACTAGAAGTCTAGAAGTCCTTGGTGTGTGAATTGTTCAGGGGGTTTCAGCCAAATTTTTCTGTTTTATTAAGGAGGTCATTAAAGTCCCCACATATTAGCCATTTCCCTGAGTAGTTATCCTTGATGGAGCGTAAGTTCTCCCAAAGGATTTTCCTCAAATTCCTATAACAATTAGCATAAATACAGCTAAGTAACCAATATTCATTATGTGTACTTACCTTGATCATGTCATGAATTTTCTGCCCAGTAGTAGTGATTTCATCGAGTTCCAGGAGGTTATCATCCCATAGGACAACAATGCCACCAGAATTCCCCATCGTTGGGACTTTAGTCATTTTGTTGAAAGGGAACTCGTCAAGCATCACTTGGTGATTTTGCATTTTTATTTCCAGAAGAGCAACTATAAAGGAGTTGTGCCAATCTAAAAGAGTTCTGAAGTTTCTTCTGAAGTCGGGCCCATTTGCGCATCTACAGTTCCATATTATTAGATTCATTAATTTGTTCAGGTTCAGTGGGTTTATCGGTGGAATGTTCCTTATTGCCTGTGGCTGGGCATTTAGATTGTTTAACATTATGGGATTCATAATTATCACATATTTCCCAACTTCTGGATCGAAAGGGGTCTTGAAATCTATCGCACTTTTTAAGAGATTCTACGGACATAGAATGATGTATTTTTTTTGAATCTCTCTTTGTACATCATTATTCTTATTTCTTTTTAATATTGAGATCTCCGTTCGAGTTTCTTTCATTAACTCCAATGTTTCTTCTATTTCTCATGTGCTGATAAGCATTGGACGAACTGGTATTAGGTTCATAGAAGGTACCTAGGATGTAGATGCTTTGTTGTGTGACATCTGAGCAGTTGTGTTGCCTATTGATTCGGGTAATGTCGAGGTCGGGGATAGATGAGCTACCCCCTGGGGTGGTCCCTGCATCATTTAGTGGTGGAAAATACGGTCTACTTCCTATAAATTCTGGACGTTTGGGAGAATATAGGGGTTCTTATCGTGGGTGGTATTTTTTGTGGTGGTGGTGGGGGTATGGGGGTTTCCCAGGTCGAGATGTGGAAAAAAGGCATTATTAGGAACTGATATCTCATTGAGGGAGGGAGGGTATTTGACATCCATACATGAGTATTAAATGTCTTCATGGCCACCCGCATTCCTTCCGACACTATCCAGCCAAGAAACATCAGGTGTTGAACTACGATTGTCGCCTCATGTTCTCCCATAAGGACTACAAAGGTCAGGGAATGGGCCCGGAGGCTTATTTCCAGCCAAGATATTGAAAGAAATGTTTAAAGAGGTGGGCGAGTGAATGGGATTTGTCTTCGGAGTTAGTCCATTTACTAAGAAGAGTGAGATTGGTATGTTCTGATTCATTGATGTAGAGTGGGTACGTAATGGAGGATTTTGATTGTGGAGTCTTTGTATGCGTAGCATTATTAGAGAAAAGATAGTGGGGTTATTAGGGTAGTTAATAGAGGCGAAAGTATTTATTGGAAGTTTCAGGGTTCTCGAGATCTGGGAATTGGGTGGTCTTTCTAAAAGTGGTACGATGGTATGAGATTCAGATTTACTAAATTTAAGGGTTAATATCTTATTACCAGGTTTGGTAGTATTTGATAAAGATATGGGGGTATGTGGAAGGGGGAGGGTCCACGTTGACTCCAGCTAATATTGGGGTATTAAGTCGATCTACAGTGGGTCCACTTAGGGAATTTGAAGTGTTATTATCCTTTTTGTTGGTGGGGGCATTATTAGGGGGATAGGGGATTCATATGGGTCAATATAGGGCCAGGGTTAGGGGACCTCATTCCCTTAGAAGAGTGTGTTTTACTGTTGCTAGTACTGGTTTTGAAGCGTCACCGTCGGCGTTGCTTTATTTTCCAATCATGGCAGGAAGAAGAGTTACTTTGATGGAGAGATTTACTGGTTAGCTTAGTGCATATGGTTTCCGACGCCATGGTGTTCATTTGGGTTTTCCGTACATATTTAAACAATTGAAAGTTTAGGAATTTACAAGTAGTTGCGTGTATAATATTGACATTAAAATCATCATCGTTTGTGGCCTTAATGGTTGTGTTCTTTCTTACCTTTGTTGTTTGGGTGTTTGTTTGTGTTGATTTCTTACCCCTTTTTTTTTAAGTCACAATCTGCCACGCATTATCAGATAATTTCATTGTAGTAGCAATTGAATTTGGTGTTATGTCTTCTCTTTACTTTTGTATTTGGGGGTACGGATGATCAGTGTAAAGGCATTGTTGCACTGTGTGTTGGCGGCTTAATGATTTGGTGGGATCTACAGATGTAGTGGCTGGTGAACCGCTTCTTCTTCTTCCACGAAGATTCAGACAAAACCGAGCCTTCCACAGGAAACACATAACACTTCAACACCTTCATAAAGTATCCCTTGTTTTAGATAGCCTATGAAAATATATTTTTTAACGGGGATTTCCAGTGGGACTTCAATAAAGATGCATGCATATCTTCCTCTTAGGGTGGATGAGGTGCATACATCTGTTTTGACTAGCTTCCTAATTTGTTCCCAATCATCGCAAAAATTTTGTGATCATAGTATTTGGTAGGCAATTCTGGAAGCCGAGTCTAGATAGCAGATATCGTTTCATCCACTTTCGATGCCACAAAGTTTGGGTGCCATTTTTATATGGAGAGGAAGAATTCATTTACGAATTAGGGGCCATTTTGTAAAGCTCTAATCATGTTTTCCTCTTTGAGGAATTTCACTATAAAGTAATCATAACCCAAATCTCTTTTGTGGGCCTCCAGAGTAAGGATAGTTTTCGTTTCAAATATTCATGGTTCATTTGTTTGCCAAGTTATTTAATGATGACTAAGCTTTAAAGAAGAAAACAATGATGGGCTCCAAGGCATTTCTATATTTTTTTTACCTTTTTGTGGCTATTTTTGCAATGATAAGTTGTAGCTAGGGAGTTGGCTGAGACCTGTAAGATTATTTTTTCCTGAATTTATTATTTATCTCTTATAAATATTGAATTTCTTATCTAATTTTAAATTTCACAATTGATGTAGAATTTGAATCAGACTATAAGAATGATGAAGACACTGATAGACGTAGCGAATGTAACAGATATAAACCCCCACATAGCGAATACAATAATGAATATAAACCTCTGGGTGGTGGATATAAACCCCAGGTGGTGGATAAAAGCCTCTAGGTGGTAGATATAATCCTCCACATGGTGGATATAAGCCTTCAGGTGGTAGATATAAACTCCCACATTGTGAACACAACAACAAATATAAGCCCTCCAAATGACGGATCCTACACGCCTTCATCGACGTTTTTTTACCAGAAGGCCGAGAGCTAACTATCGAGACTTTGGCCTATCCGGACACATACTTCGTGAAATGGTTCATGCATGTTTGTTGCCAGGAGCAATAAAATCAAGTTGGTAAGGATTAACGCTTTATTTTTATTTCTATGGTCGATGATCATATAAGCCCCTTTACCATTCTGTATAAATGGGCTATTCTATTTGTACATATAGGGTGGATGGGTGCATTTAATCCTTGTTTATCTATTAGTTTTCAGTTCTTATCTTTGGCGCGGGGTAGAGGAGTTAGGTAGCTCGCAAAGCTCATAACCTTGGGGTCACGGGTTCAAATCTTGTCTGCGCGACATCTTATTCTGGTAAGTAGTAATTTTTAATTCCCGCTTTTCACTTTTTGGGGGTGGAAGGCAAAAGAAAACGTAGAGGAGGGATAGAATCACTACACTATCACGGCCAACCTCCACATGGTGAATATAAGCCTCTGAGAGGTCGTTTGGTAGGGAGTATTAGAAAAAATAGTTCATGTATTATGTATGGTATTATTATGAATTAGTTATACATCCTACATGGTATTATAAGATGTATTACTAATACCTTCTATTTGGAGGTATTGGTAATACATAGGATTTAATACTATGAAATAAGTCTATGTAAAGATAAAAATATCTCTCAAATTAGTTTAATTATTTTATTAATTTTATGTTTTATATTTGTACTAGTAAATTTATTAAAATAAATTAGCTTACAAATTATTTAGAGAGTGTTGTTTATTACTAAATAAATCTAATACAAATCAATACAATATTTGAATTGTGAGTTGTTTAACATTTACTAATTAAAAAGACAAATATGTCACCACATGACGTTTGTGATCTTGATTGAATATATATATACACATTTTTTGGTATACAATACTGTCAGATCTGTAATTTAAATAAGTAAATCTTGAACTAACTTATGCACACTGGTAAGGTCTATTTTATAATAAGAAGATCCGGTCGCCATTGATGCAAAAATCATTGAGGAAATTCAGAAGCAAGTTGCTTTCCCAAAGGAAAATTCATGGATGTTTTCCAGTATTATTTTGGAAAGTTAAGGCACTCATCCATGCGTTTTGGTAGTCAAAGTAATTGTAGTTTTGGGGTTCAAATGACTAGGAAATTTTTTTGTACTTGGCTGGGTGCATTCCTGTAATGACCCTCTTGGTCATTTCTGTGTCTTGCCTTCTGTGTATCGTTTAGAGCGTTCCTATAGCGACCCCAAGTCATTTATGACTTGCTGGGACTGACAGTTCGGTCACCTGGTCGTTCGTTTGGTCTTGGTGCTAGTTTTT
>JAJOOS010015583.1:0-10272 GCA_029582725.1 Solanum chiquidenum
AATGAAGTTTAAATGTGTGGATGTAAATAAGTTTTTTATTCCGCACTATTTTCATTATTGAATGCAATGAATGACTATGTGGCTTGTATAAGACCCCTTCAGGGTCGAATATGCCATGTTACGACTAGGGGGTACTCTCGGGTCGTGACAATTAGCGTCATTGAAGATGACTTAGTCTATTCATATATGCACATCACTATAGAGCAGCACATTTACTCATATATGGCATTGATATCCAATCCCCGCACCCCTAGATTGTTTGCTAACTCTTGATTTCATTCAAATTTTAGTTTAATTGCGATAATTGACAACAAAGATTCATATTAAGTTGGTGGTACCATCCACCCAATTGTTCTTACTTTTCCAAATGAACTAATTTAAAGTCCAAACCTCTCAAGAAAGAATTCTCCACAATATACCTTTCCCTATAGGATTTGACCCCACTATTTGTTGGGTTTTTACTAACTATGACCACTCACTCATTTAATTGGTTTTAGAGGGTGATTTGAGCGTTATAAAAAATGGCATCGCTGCTGGGAGTGGTAGTTGAGAATTCTAATTGAGAAGTTAGATTTTTATTTTGTTTATTTATAGTAGAGTTGTTGTTTTGTGTTGTTGTTAGTTGAATTGCAGGTTGATAAGATGAGTGACCATGGGAGTGACAATGGTAGTCACTATGGTCAAAATGGCAATATGGGTGACTTAAATGACACTGTTAATATCGTTCAAAGCACCGGAGATATCTGAATACCTCCTACAACTGGGAGGGAGGTGTTTCACATCACCGGAACTATGATCCAATTGATCCAGATGAAAGGAATTTTTGGAGGTCTAGCTCATGGGGATCCCCATGAGCACCTTAAGAATTTCAAGGAGGTGGGTGGACCCTTTGAGTTTAAGAACATCTCTTAAGAATTCGTAAAGTTGAGACTATTTCCATTCTCTATAACGGGAGAGGCTAAAGATGGTTGGCAGAATTGCAGTTGATTCTATTATTTCGTGGGATGAGCTAACTGAGGCGTTCTTAAAACAACTCTTTCCGCCCTAAAAATTGGTTAAACTTTGTCTCCAAATCTAAAATTTCAGAAGTCTTGGGGGTGAGCCCTTGCATGAAACATGGTTGAGGTTTAAGAAGTTACTCTTCCAATATACAATGCATGGAGTTTCGGACAATTTGCTACTGCAATACTTTTGTTGGAGCCTTGATTCAGTCAATAAAAGTGTGGTTGATCAATTAGTTCATGGTGGATTGATGAGACAGCCATATGAGGTAGCTGCATTGTTGTTAGATGATATGACTAAGGTCAACTGAGCATGGCACACTAGGGAGGAAGACCCCTTCTACAAGTGGGCTTGAGCAAAGAACAAATTAACAAGGACCATGAAAGAGATGAAAACATGGCAAATTAATTTGTTGTCCAAACATGTCATGGGAGGTGGAACTAAGTCAGTGAATACAGTTGAAACCAACAGTGGGCAGTGCCTGGATGATGCCAAATTTGAGGCATTATACAATGAAGAGGTTCAATACTTGGGAAATCAAGTGGGGGGTTCTCACAACAATTATTAACATCAAGGTGGGAACTAAGGTTGGAACAATGATAGAGATGGTGGCTGCAAAGAACGGAGGGGTGAAAATAAGAGAGATATGGAGGTGGACAAATATGGGTACGTGCCTCCACACGATCGTCCATGCCCAAAAGATCCAACTAGTCTAGAAGGAAGTCGGCCAGAAGACATGCTTGTAAGGATCTACAACAAAGTTGAACGATCCGATAAAGTATTGACGGATTTGAAAAATGACTTCTCAAGTTTAACCCAAATGATGGCTTCCTATTCAGTTTCGATCAAGCAGTTGGAGACCCAACTGGGTCAAATTGTCACTCATCTAAATCCAACGCAAAAAGGAACTTTGCCTGGTGATACCATCCCGAACCCTAAAATGATTGTTGAAGTTTGAGGACTATGTCATTCCATGATGTTAAAGAAGGCGTTTCTTGGAAGGCAAACCAAGTCTTTACTTTTGTTTTTATTACTTTCGAATAACTTTCATTGGAGAAGAGGTTAAAAGATAGATAAGGAAAGATTTGGCGAGGCCAAACCAAAACAGCGATGCGCCTAAAGCATTAAGTGGACTGCTTCTTGTCCGCCTTTTCAGCTGAAATTAGTGAAAAAGTGCACTGTCAAGATCGGCGACCAGAGCTCCAAAGAGCGATATACCGAATTGCACTAAGAAGACTCCATCGGGTTCGTAGAATTAACCTTTAGGTTTGGTCATTGTTCATACATGTTCAGTGAGCTTAAGCTCCAGATGGTGATACGTCGAACACGTTCGGCGATGTTAGTGAGTGTGCCGAACGGGCCTACTATAAGAGGACCCAGGGTTCTTTTAACTTCAAAAATCAAAACCCTTTGAATTTTTGGAGCCTTTTCGATTTCCCTCTCTTAAATTGTACATTTTAAGTGATTGTGTGCCTCATGTGAGTGTATTGTTGGTGATAGGAGTGCATTTGTTTAGATCTCAAGTCAACCCAACCTCGATTCCCAATTTTTTTTGTTTATTTATCAGCTTTAAGATTGGTATTTTGACTTCTTATTGATAATTTTGAGTTTCGATTGCATACAGGGTGTGGGCTTAAGACCTTTAACTGAGACTAAGTGCTTAATTTTGTTGGGTAGCATCATATTGTTGATTTTGAACTATACCCATGTGATTTTGACGGTGAATGCCTGTATAAATTGTGAAGCGTAATTGTGTTGATTAAAATGTTGAATTGAGTTGATATACTTGTTAGGTCTGTGCTTAATTTAATGTGAGTGAAGTCTGAGTAGCTCATTGTTGACCCATTGCATGAGTTTTTCCCAATGATAGATAAGGTGATTATTTTCTTAAGGGTAAATCCTCAATTAGTGCAACACTTAGTGATAAATGGGGAAAATCTGAGTACCCATGGGTAGAAAGGCATATAGGGGAATGTAATTATTGGGGGAAACTCGTATTTGTTGTGCATGTTGGATTTGGTTGTAAAATTTAGGCACTGCGCTGAAACTTACTGTTCGGCAAGCGTGTCTTAGCCCACTGAAGAAGTTAGGCAAATCGCCAAGTAAAACCCAACGCGCCTTCCTTAGCTTGTGCATGACCTTGGGTACTGTTCCATTTGGCGGGATTGTCTTAGTACCATCAAACCCATTGGGCGTATCGCCAAGTAGGAAAACACATCACCCTTGATGCATGTGTCTTCCCTTTTGCACTGTCAGTTTGGGTGGACTTGTCTTAGTCTGCCAAAACCAATTCGGTGAATTGTCGAGTTGGCATTGAATCTGCCTTGTGTGCATAAGCCCTTAGTATTGCGTTACTGGTCATTTCGGCGAGCTCACCAGAGCTGGTCGATCATGTTGGGTGGTACGTCTTCCCGTTAGGCGAGCCTCATAATTGGTTTAAAGCTTGATTCAAAGTGCTTTATATTTTGACTGACCTTCACAAATCTTGTTCTTTAATGTGTACATTGCAGGTAATGGCGAGAACAAAGGGAAAGAATGTGGTCCACTCCGATACTGAGTCAGATAGAGAGTCTCCTCTTCCCCCTCTCAAGATACAGTGCGGGCTCTCCCCCACAACCATATACCCAAGACAGGGTACAACCTGTTGTGGTGAGGAAGAGGACATAAATTAGATCTAAGTTGGTTCAGCCCTCTTCGACACAGGCACCGACCTCCAAAGTTCTCTTGATTACAACTCCAAGATACTTGAATAGGCTCAAAGCGGTAAGAGAACGAACCATACTTGAGGAGAGACAACTCTCCATAGAGGGAGTGATGAGCAATTACCCAACCATCTTGGATCCAATTTAGTTCCATTTGTTTGAAGGTTTCACTAGATCCAGGAGCCCCTACATCCATTCTTGGGTGAGGAAGTTCTATGCAGCGTATGATCATGCCCTTCTGAAGAAGCGAAAAGGCATAGTCCGGATGCCACTTGAAGAAGTGGAAGTGAGAGGGAAGAAATTCACGTGTGACGTAGGAGCTATTAATACTGTCCTAAATGTACCGACATTTGCAGATGAGTTGTATTCACTCCAGATGTGCCACGACCTAGATTCTCTGAAGGGTTAGCTAACACCCTTGATCTTTGATTCGTCTCCGCCTTGGATGGCGGATGGTATAAAGATCGAGAAGAAAGATTTAAATGTAGTGGACAGATACTGGTTTGGGTTCATCAGCAGCAACCTGATGCCATCCAGAATGAATTTATTCTTCGTCATGACAAAGCCTTTTTGGTGGGCACCATCATAGATTGATAGCATATACTTGTCAGTGCCATTGTTTCTACCGAAATGCTGATGAGGTCAAGGTAGGAGCAGAGATCGCTCCTATTTCCAGTTTTGAGCACCCAATTATGTGAAGGGAAGGAGTCCCTTTTAGGGCTGCTACAGATATGCGAGTCACACCAACCTCATCTAGGGATATCCAGAGGATCCAGACAGAGTGTTTGAGAGATTATGTGGCTCGAAGGAAGTCGCCACCACCAGACTCCATTCCATTGGTCGACCCTGCGAGCTTGAATTCGGAGACCAGCACACATGTTCCTTTTGTGAAGCAGGCAAGTATTCCTACCCCTTCATCTGTTGTTGCTGGCTTTTTTAATTCCACTACTACATATGCACTCTCTACTTCTGTGACTGCGGTTAGTGTGAGGCCTCCCCCTTATCTTGTTGCCTGTACTCCCTTGACCCAGACACTTATATACCAGACGGACAGTCTTGCTCGATCAGCGGATTTTAGAGTTGCCCAGGTTGATGGGGACTTGCCCCCGGGCTATCCAGAATGCCTTGGATCCTCTGACTGAGTGGGTGGTCAAGTGTGAGAAGACGATTGAAGGCCACACTATGAGATTAGATGATTTGACTGCGAGGAGAGCCATTTTGGAGAACGAAAAGGGTAGTTCTAGTGTTTTAGAAACCCTTAGAGCTGAGGTTGCCATATTGAGGGTTGAGGTGGTCCAGATTAAGTCCATGGACATCTTGACACTTTGGGGCGATGTTCCCCTTTCAGATGTTATTCCCCCTACACCCGAGATGCCTACTGCTACACCTTCTTCCTTTGTTCCTGAGGTAGTTTTAGATGTGGATGTTGAGGACGAGGAGTTAGATGAGAAGACTGATGAGAAAGGGTTGAGATAGGACGAGCAAGGGATTGTTGAGACCCAGACAGAGATGCAAAAGACTGAGGAGGCCATCCTTCAGGATACCTTGGAGAGGTCCCTTCGAGAGACTAAAGAGATCGGGTAGAGTGGAGTCACTCCAGACTCCACCACACTTCTTATTGCTGATACGGCAACTGATTCCCAAGCCGAGTCTTCTTTGCCGCCTCCCATGATCCAATTGTCGGGCATTGATGCCCCACTTGAGGCTTCTCTACGAGAGAATCCGGATGAGAGTGCTCCACATGTATAGCCTGTTAGGGGGATCCTATATCTTAGCCTCCCAGTATTTCATTTACTTAGCATTGAGGACACTACTTTTTGTTTTTGGTGGGGTGAGGGCCTTCGTGCCAATATTCCCCTTTTGATTGTATTTTGTTATTTTGTATTTTAAGATTTTGTAGTTAATGTTTTGTTTATATTAAAGTGCTTCTCTTTTCGTAAATTGTGTCTTTTTACTTCATTTTTCATTCTCTCTTGATGAATGCAACCCCCCATGAGTTTTCAAATCGTGAAATGCTTGAGGTTTTCATTGATATAATTTGAGAATCGATTTTGTTCAATATCGAAGTCTTAAGTAGCACTCATATGAGCATTATATGTAGTTTTGGTGTTGCGAGAATGAAATTGATGTGGTTACGCTTTTGAATGATCCATTTGAATCTTTTGTTGACTAGATGCATTTCGATGTGAACCTTGCAATGAACATTGCAAGTATGTTTTTGATCTTTTCGGGATGTGCAAAATGAGTGCTTTGGAGTACCATGTGTGGTGAGTTTTGACTTGAAAGCATGCATGCAGATTCCTAGAATTTGTCTTGTAGTGCAATTGTGTGAATCTTGATGAATGTGAGACATGATCTTGGGCAAAACTTTATTGACAGAACCAAATTGTTCATAAACCATTTGTGATTACCTTGTGAGGGTGTGAAACCATTTTGGCACCATTTGAGCCTAATCTATTTGTTGTCAACCAAAAGAAGACCTCATGAACTAAATTATCCCTTCCTTCTGTCATGACCCGAGCCTACACCCCAAATGTAACACGGTGTACAAGACTCTGAAGAGCCTCATACAAGCCTCATAGCATTCATAACATAAGACAATAGAATATGGTGAGGAAATTTAAAACTTTTTCTTTTACAATCGAAGTTTTTTATAAACATGAGCGAAAGTCTATACTTTGTCTCAAACCATCTAGGACTATAAGACTAAAACTTTGGGACGCAGCCCATACAAAAGCTCTAAACATAATAATGAAATGTAAAGGACATGATGGTCAATCCCTCGGATACTATGAGGACTCACCATAACTTCTCTTCTTGATCTACTATGAACCTATCCACGAGGATGTAAGCCGATATCACCAAACCCTACACTTTGTAGAAAAATATAGAAGAAATATGGGTTAGCACAAAGATGCACTAAGTATGATAGCCATGCAAACATCATGCTAAAAATGACATTTTAGTTGAAAACCGTGCATTTAACAAGCTTGAGAATCATCATGTACTTTTAGTGTAAAACATGAGTCACAAGCATAATCATCATATAAATCATTATAACATAATAGAACCATCATCTTAGACAACCCTAAGTTATATTTGTGCAATGTATGAATGACATCCCATAATACCATTCAAACTAAGTACCACTTTGAGGCCATCATAAACATATATACTTACCATTCTTCATTCTCATCTTTAGTCAATACTCATAGATAAGGAACATTCTCATTTAATAATTCATGACAAGGAAAGCAACTCATAGCAACAATCCAAGTTAAGCATTCATCATTACATTTAGCCTTTATGTCAACATTCTCATTAGCATCATTATAAGCACATTCCTTTCATTAAATATTATAACATTAAAGAACACACCATGACTACTCTCAAAGCCTACTTGTGAAATGCATGGATGAAGTCCCATACCCTCACCCATACTAAATAGTGCATTCTTGAGAAGCTATAGTTCATTATCATTCATTGTAGGGGTAAGCCTTAACCGACATAAACCATGTGAGCAAATCATGGAATCCCGGTGTTACCCACACCTAATAAGGGATTCCTACTTGCCTAATGTAGGACCAACAATTTATCTTAGGTGGATCCACTAGCTATAAATCTATGTGGGCACATAGTTATGGGATAGGGAAATTGTTACTAGATACCCCGCCTCAACTCATGGATGAGCATCCATCTCAAGAGATTGCTACTAGATACCCCACCTCAACTCACGGATGAGCATCCATCTCAATCCATATCCACTCGGTGCTTAGCATTATTCCCCACGGAGTACTTAACATTCATTACTTTAGTTAATTAAAAATGGAATATAGAGATTGTTACTATATACCTCGCCTCAACTCACGGATGAGCATCCATCTCATGCCCAACATTCATTAAAATGGGATATAGAGATGTTACTAGATACCCCGCCTCAACTCACGGATGGGCATCCATTTCAATCCCAACAATTATTCATTAAGATAGCTCATAGATTCAAAGATGAGAATAGCCTTTCAACTAAGAATCCCCATATTGTGAGAAAGACCTTTCACAACATGTCATTATCATTCATTAGTGTACAATTGAGAATAGTCTTTCAATCAACACATCATCATTAACATAATCATATAAACTTCATTCATTCTTCATTCATGAGTGTGTGTATGTGAGAATATCCTTTCAACAACCACACCATTACATTATAGTCATGATCACATTACTTTCAATACATTCACAAAGCATGTACATAAGCATCATGATTATACAAATCTCATAATTTACCCTTAAAGGACCATGAATCATAATTCACCAACACACCTAGAACTACTACAATTAGGCATGGATAATAACATGATTCACGTATTTAAACTACTACAAGAACAATTCCATAGCATTCACCTTACTACAATTCACCCACATCACTGTCTTAAATTAGCGTTATGGGGAATTCATGGATTCATGGGAGATTTAATCTTAAAAACACCATAAAACAGCAATTAAATCTTAATATATGATAATTAAACCATTGAAAATGTTTTGAGGAAGAATCCATGACATAGAATGAAACCCTAGGTTTTGGAGAATTTGCTTCTTTGAAATTGAAAGTTTGAGGGCTTCTTGGAAGAAATATTTTCATGAATCAAGACTACCATACCTTAGATGAAGAAATCCAACCAAAATCGTGTGAGAAATCCCCCTACTTCAAGCCTTAACTTGATATTCTTCTTCTTCTTGAATGAAGTTTTTGGGAGAAAACTTTGGGGGTAAAGGTGGTTATGATTTGGGTAGTTGAGATTTATGAAGTGTAAGGGTTAATTAATAGCTTAAAAATCCTTATATAGGTCTAAATAAACAAATATAAAATGACTTCACTTCAAACTAACCTCTAAAGAAATTTCCTAAAATACCCTTACCTTGACTGAGCTTCAGGCAGTTTGCACAGGCCCCATCCACGCCCATGACCCACGGACCGTGGGTAGGTGGTATGCAGCCTAATCTTGAGGGCCTGACCCATGACCCCTACCTACGGGGCATGGGTCCACCTACTGGCCGTAGGTGCCATCCGTAGCTGGCCCTATTTTGGCAGCTTGGGCAGATTTAGGGAGTCTTGGGGGTTAGTCTTTAGGGTCCTCTTCAAGGACCCTTGGTTGGTCCTTGGGGGGGTCGTACCTTGACGTTTAACCCCTAAACCCCTCATCCTAAGTTCAGGAAACCATTTTACACTTCTAAACCCCACATCAAACTCAAAAACTCTAACATAAGGCTCTAGTTTCACCTACTAGTTTTCCGAGTGTTACACCTTCTCACCTAAAATTCTTTTTGAAACATTGTGACATTTGATTAAATAACTTAGGCCAAAAGCCTAAGTTGGGAGTGTGGAAAGGAAGGATGAATGAGATTCAAGTGAAGGGCAAAAAAAAGTAGAAATGAGACTCAAATCTTAAAGTTTTACAATAAAGAAGGAACTCCTCCTTATAATAAAAAAAATGTGTGTGAAGTTGTCATCAATTTGATGGGATTAGCTGGAATAAATGAAAATGAAAAAGAGAAGTGAATGAAATAAAGGGGAGTCCCAAATAAATTATGTGGTAAGTCTAGAATTGAGTTCTCAAATGAAAAAGAAGAAAAAGATTGTGAGAAGAGGTGATGATATTGTAACAATGTTTTGAAAAGGTAAAGTCACCAATCCAAATTGAGCATGCCTTGATCCTCCGCTCCATTACAAGCTTAAAAGACCCTTGAAATCTTGCATTAGTAAGGCTGTGTAATGATTGGAAAATATGGGCAAACCTATGGGAGAAAGCTTGCATGTATTTCTCTTTTGAGAGAGTGAGAGTTGCATTGATTCCTATTACCTTTGTTGATTTGCTTTGTGAGAGCATGTAATTATTTTTGATGTGAGGGCACTTGAATGCATTTGTCAAAACATGTTATTGCATTAGACAAGAAGCTAAAGTGGGTTTGAGCTTGTGTTGAGACTAGCTAGTCATAATTTGAAGCTTTTTTTATCATGATTTAGGGTAACATACTGTTGAGAGTAGTCTTGCCATGGCTCTTGCATGTTAACTCTCTTTGAGTACTGTTGTAGACACCCTTATTGAACTTATTGTGTTCTTGATTTACTTTAGGACACTCACAAATTTAAGTTGGAGGTGTTGATGAGTGGTAGATTTGCACTCATTTAAGGTCAATTTAACTCAATAATTAGTGTCCTCAATGCCTAACTTTGTCATTTTCTAATCAAATATTGATGATTTGAAACTATGAAGACAATTGGACAAGGCATGGACTAAAACTTGAAATAATGGCCAAAAATGCAAAAGAAGTGCAAAATGAACGTTGTTGATCGTCTAGCATGAAGGGCGGATCGCCAACTGATGTAGACTTCACCCAATTTGACAGTGCATAAAACTTTTGTTTATCAAAGAAGGTCGGCGAACTCCAGTAGAAAAAGCGATACACCAAATGAGAAAGGCGGATCTGAAGCACATGCCCAAATTGACAATGTGCAAGGCAAAGATTTAATGCTCGAACAGTGAACTAAGGTGGTATTCGACGATAC
>JAJOOS010015584.1:0-39282 GCA_029582725.1 Solanum chiquidenum
CTGCTGAAAATTAAAAGGAAGAAATGGAAGAAGTTTCAGAAACAAGTGATAGCTGCGAGTTGGGGGGCAATGATCTACCATACTTGGAGAGCTCGGAACTGGAAAATTTTCAAAGGAGTACATATACAAACAACTGAGATACTCACACAAATTCAGAGGGAGATTTTACATAGAATAGACATACTTAGTTCATCTAAGAAAGCTAGCAGATGTAGTGTTTTTTTGCAAAAGCTGAAAGTGTAGCTAGTTTTTTTGTGTTTTGTTGGAGGCTTGAGTCGCAGTTGTTGTGCTCAAGGGCTCTTTAAGTGTATGTTTTGCTTTAGTAATGGTAATGTTTACATGGTTACCAAAAAAAAAGAAAAAAAGATGAAGATCTATTAAAAAAGTATCAAAATAAAAATAAATTTATAAAGAATTGTTGAATCAAAATTCACTTAAATTGTTCGAAGGAACACTTGTATATATATAGTTTGGGGAGAACAAATGAGTCCATCCCTGGTATAACATGAAAACCCTTTAGTAGGAATGATACAAGATCGGATATTCTAAAGAAGCTGGTGACCCAAAGAGGACTGCTTTACAGTGGGATGAAAAATGAAGTTATATGACTAGGGTTGTTCACGGTTATGGTTATAAAATCAAATTGAATCGCAATTCAAATTATTTGGTTTGATTTTGATTTTACTAAAAATTAATCGCAAAAATAACCAAATCAAACCGACAAGTTATATATATAAATTTTATAATTATTTATAAATAAAATATAAGTATTTTGATAAATTTTAATTCACTCAAGTCTTTAATTTCAGTATCCTTAATTTTACTATTTTCTGAAGCTCAACACTTAAATTTTAGCCCAACTATTAAAACCTTTAAGTCTAAATCCCTCATTATTCATTACTTTAAAAATCACACTTTCTCTATTATTTATAAAAATTTCTAACGCAACATTGAATAATTTAAAGCTCAAGCTAAAGAAATGGCAATTGATTAGTTTTGACTATGAAATATTGGTTTTTTTTTTTTAGAAGTAATTTCTCAACATTTTAAGGTGTAATTTATTGTAAGGTCCATTGATAAGTTGTTGAGATCTCCGGAATATTGAACCAACTTTATGCTATTGACAAATGCGTTTTTTTAGTTTCTGAAACTTAGTACATTGGATGAATCAGTTTGTTCGTGTAATAGTTTTTTTGTGAATTATTCATGTACTAGGTGTTTGTGTCTATAGAGATGTGAATGTTCTCAACAAACTTATTACTTTCGAACCGAAAAAAAGGAACCAAACCGACAATAACCAAACCAACGGTTATTCTTTTGATTTGATTTGATTTGGTTTTAGAAATGTTAAAACCGATTAAATTGATTTGATTTTGATTTTAACTAATAACCGATCCAAACTGAACCATGAATACCCCTACATATGACCCTCAAAAGACGATCAATCAACCTTGAGCCACATGTCCACCTGCTTCAATCAATGTTAGTTAAAGTATCCGAGTATAAACACGTGCTACTAAATAATCTATTCAGTACTAAAGCACTCCTTAATTATTATTTTTGAGAGGGTGGATGGGTGGGGTCGAGGTAGGAGTGAAAAAAAATGAAATTTTGAAGTTGAAAATATTTTTTAAAAATAAACTTAATTTTTTTTTGGAGATGGAGGGGCTGGTAGGGGGTGGATTGGGGGTGGGTGGGTGGGTCGAAAGAGAGTTTTGGAAAATGTTTTCCTTAAGTTTTGAAGAGAAGTCATTTTCCTTAAATTTGAGGAAAATGAGTTGATTTGAAAAACATTTTCCAAAACATTTAACCCAACCAAACATGAAAAATTTAGAAGACATTTTCCAAAAAATATTTTCCTTCATACCAAACACACCCTAAGTCAACTTTTCAGTTTTCATAATTAATAAAAGGAGACTCCGCGTAGAATAGACTATAGAGGAGATCAAAATAATAACAATGTAAAAACCTATCCTATTCTTCTTTTTTTAGGGTTTTTTACTAAGGAAATCATGAAACTTTCTTTTATTATCCTTCTTAAAATTCATTTCCTGGTAAAAAGAATAAGACTTAAAAGGTTTAATCTAGAAGGAAAGGACTAAATCGATCTTTATGTTAATTTAATTATATTTTTTTGAAAGTAATAATATCAATCACATAGCTTATACATAATAAATTAGAAGTTTAAATAATTGTTTATATTGATGTTATAATTATTCAAATATCAATCACATTAGTGGGTCTTGGTCATGAAGAAGGTTAGGGACAAATTTGTACAATATTTTTTTATTTATAGTTTTTAAAGGGCATGCAAAATGAGAAATATGATAAGTAACTACTCTCTGCTTTAATTTATTTGTTTTAATTTTATTTTTAGTTTATCTTTAAAAAATATTTTTTTTTTGGCAACTCTTTATTTTTAACTTTTAATATGATAGTTTTAAGATCACAAAATTTAAAAACATTATGATGCATGCTCTATTTTTTTAGTATAACACCGAGATTTAAAAAAAGAAAAGATTCATGTTAATTCAAAATAGATAAACACAAGTGAATAATATGAAACAAATTCAATATTTTTTAATTTTTAAATTGACATTTTTAACGCTAAAAAAAAAGATGAAGTTCGAAGTTGAATTTCAAGATCACGTGCTGTAAACAGAAACAAGGACACGTCAGACAAAAAAACGACGTCGATTTAATCCAATTTTGTTGGCAAAATCTCTTTTAGATAAAGACTAAAGTTTTGTTTATTTCTTTCCTAAAACCCAACAGTACCGTAACACAGTTGAACAAACCTCCAGCTTCGATATTCACGAGGCAAGGCCCCTCTCTCTCTGTCATCTCCGCCAACCATAGCGGCGATTTCTTCAAAGTCCCAACACTCTCAGCTTTCGCTTTTTATTACTCTCTCGCTCCTCATTTCCTCACACATTTTTCTCGCTCTATAATTCTCCGTCCATTTCCGGAAAATGGCTCAAGTGGTGGCTACTCGTTCGATTCAATCTTCATTCTCCAGCCCTAGCCATGGATCTCTCCAGAGTCAAGTTGAGAAGCTTAAGCCTCCAAGCTTTGCCTCAAAAGTGCTAGGAAGGAATGAACGGAGCAATAGTTGTAGAGCTATTCGTGTTAATATGCCGCAGATCATTGCTAGGAGATCTACGCGTGCCGAGCCTCAAGTTCTCCCTGTTTCTCCTGAAGATGTTCCAAAGGTCCTTCACTTTTCTGTTTCCTGCAAATTATTTATTTTGTTTTTATCCTTTCTGAGTCCTGCTATGCTTACTGTGCTTCTGTACATCTAGAAATGTATGTTGTAGCCAATCTCAACTCTATTTGTGAATTGCCACTTCAAAATTGAGCCTTATCTTGAGCTATGTGAATTTGTAAAATATTACTACTCTTTTCAATTTGTTTGTATGGTTTTGAGTTTTGACTTGGCATGGATTTTAAAAACTTATTTAATTTTTTGAATCTTGTGGTCATAAACTAAAGATATGTAGAATGCATCAAAATGTCGTTCAGATTTAAACATAACATGTGGAAAGTTCGAATTAAAGAGTTGCCAAAAAAAGAAATGTACATTTTTTTGAAATGGACTAAAAAGGAATGTAAGATAAATAAATTGAAGCAGAGTGAGTGTTATAAATTCACATTTATGGATTTTTTTTGACTCTATATCCAAATGAAGGCTTATTGATAGTGGTTGTTAATGTTACAGAGTGAGGAGCAAGAGCAGTATCTTCAGGCAATTCAGCAACTTGGTGACACTTCAGTGGGCATGTGGTCTAAACCTACAGTAAGACGTAAGACCAAGATAGTATGCACAATTGGTCCCTCTACTAACACAAGAGAAATGATATGGAAGCTAGCTGAAGCTGGAATGAATGTTGCTCGGATGAATATGTCTCATGGAGACCATGCATCCCACCAGAAAGTCATTGATTTGGTTAAGGAGTATAATGCACAGTCTAAGGACAATGTCATCGCCATCATGCTTGACACCAAGGTAAATTTTTCTTCATTTTTATGTGGGCACTAGTTTGGTGGTAGCAAAGTGGAAATTGTTTTTATAAAGTAAACAGTTATCCACCAGATTTGATTCTAACATCATTTAGCCAAAGAGTTGATCTATGACCACAATTGAGGTATTTGTTCAAAATTGAATTGACTTTATTTCTATTAAACAACACGGGGATTTGTGTGAATGACAGTCACTACATTGTTTAGAAAATCTGGATTGATTGAACTTTGAAGCTAGGTTGGAATAGGCAATTTGTTAAAATGAGAATGTTTATTTTTTTTATCGAACTATTTTGTGTATTATGTTTTTGTTAAGAAGTCCCACATCGGTAGAGGGATGGGAATTTGGTCTCCTTATATGGACTTGGACAAACCTCCCCTCATGAGCTAGCTTTTGGGGTTGAGTTAGGCCCAGGTGACGTATCTTTTGAGTTTTCTTCTACAAAGTTGTTAAATAACAGGTATTGGAGTGTAGCATTTTTTACCAGTTGGGGTTGTTCATGATTCATTTTGAATTGTTTTTTTCATGGACCCAACTATGTCTGTGTGCCAAGTCTATAAACCAAATCAATAAGCATAAATCAGCTCCAAAAGATTTCAGTCTGAGAAGAAATGTTTCACATCTCTGCTTGTCTCGTGCATAAGAAAGAAACAACAGTGAAGACTGCAGTTAGGATCAATTGAATCATTAACAAAAATGACAGCTCTGCTAAAACTCACCTTGCCAAATATACACTGGGAGAAAAAGATAGTAGCATCCTTCCTACATGTATCAAGGGTCATTTACAGGAGCCATGTTGAATTAAAGAGGGGCCAGCTATCCAGTTTAACCCTGCATTTAACTCTAAAGCATCATGAAAAGTGATATTCATTTAGTAAAAGTAGTTGAAAACTGTATAAGAATGAGAATGGCAAAAATATTGCCTCATTGTTTTACAACATTCACACGCATGCGGTATATATGTTATCGGTTGGTTTGGTTTAGGCTCTCATTTTTACCTTACATTAAAAACCAACTCAAACTATGAATTATCTTTTCCTTTTTTTAAAATTTAAAACCAAACTATACCGGATCAAACTACATTTTTTTGTTTGTTTAATTTATTCTTTGGTCCTATTTGGTTTTCCAGTTTATTTTGAGCACCTCCAGTTTTACTGTATTCATCCCTTTCAACTTAGGACTAGGAAGAAAGCAAACATTGCCCCCTTCAACTTATATACAACTTCAGATAATTACTGTGTCACTGTTAATTAATTGTTTGATCATTGCAAATTAGTGAAATTGCTCTCATGTAATATGTATCATCAAAGATAACTTTCACCTCTCATTATCACCTGATTACTATTTACCTAGATGTAATCTTTCTTTCTGGTCAGTTCTCATTTTGTAGCCTCTTATTGCTTTCAAGTTGGGACTAGAAGAAAGAAAATATTGTTCCCTTTCAGGCTTTAACTCATATACAACTTCAGATAATTCCTGTATCACTGTTAATCAATTGTTTGTTCACTGCTTATTAGTGAAATTGCTCTTACGTGATATGTATCATCAATGATAACTTCCTCCTCTCATTATCACCTGATAATTATTTAGCTGGATGTGATCCTTCTCTTTGGTCAAGTTTAATTTTTAGCCTCTTATTGCTTTGTTGTTTTGGTGCTAACAGGGTCCTGAGGTTAGAAGTGGTGACTTGCCCCAGCCAATCATGTTGAAACCTGGACAGGAATTCACTTTCACAATTCAGAGAGGGGTTGGCACAGCTGATTGTGTCAGTGTCAACTATGATGACTTTGTAAGTGATGTTGAAGTAGGAGACATGCTTCTCGTTGATGGTACGTTAAGTGGTTTCTTTTCTGTCCTTTAACTAGTTTTGTCTGATAACATCTTATAACGATTTGTCATTGGAAGGCATTGAAATTGACTTCTTGAACTTCCTCTTTTTGACTCGGCATGAAATATCGTAGACCTGTCACTAGGGAAAAAAATCTCCTTCAGGTTATGTTGTTGCCATTTCATTCTTATTCTCACCACTTGGATTGCGATATCTTATGTGTGAGTGACACAAATTGTGTTTCATAAGACTACAAACATGAACTAAATAGTAAAATTAAAGTCTCTCTTTAATCAAATATTGCCTTAAAGGTCCAGAGATTGAGTCAGCATATGGCGATATGAGGCCTAGCCGGTGACTGCCCTTGGAGAAGTCTTTGCTGTGACGTTATTATGTGAAGCAGTGAACTTTATCTCATCAAGAGGCAGCCATCTCATTTTCCCAAAACCAGAAAAAAAGAGGCAGCCATCTTAGTTTCACAAAACCAGAAAAAAGAGAGACAGCTATCTCATTTTCACAAAACCAGAAGAAAGAGAGGCATCCTTCTCACCTAGTTGTAGTCCAGTTTTGTTTTGCTGTTGCTCTTAAAAAGATTTGCACTATTTTAGCTGATTCCTTTTGTTGTCCAATGTAGGGGAATGCCTTTTCTTGTATTTTGTGCTCATGAGACATTTCCTAATTGATTTGAAACTATTAGACATTTATCATTTTGGATCTTTGGATGGCCTGTCTTTGCTGATATTTAATATTCAGCTGCTAGTGTCATGGCCCATCTCCCTCTTGCACATGCAATAGACATCTTGTATAAGTGTCTGTACTGACATGCTCAAAAACATTAAATCATTGAGAGACCTAAATACTACAAGTTAGACACCACATTTTGAGCTTTATTGGTGGGTGATAGTACTTTGAGGTGAAGGTAAGATACCATATAACAGTCATGCCTAAAGTAATACTTTGTTGTTCTGCTTGTGTGTATTTTTCTTGGTAGATATACCTGAAACTTTTGCAGAGTTCAGCTAAATGTAATTTCTTTTTCCTGCTATAGGTGGCATGATGTCTTTACAGGTGAAATCCAAGACAGAAGAATCTGTGAAGTGTGAAGTTATTGATGGAGGGGAGCTTAAGTCGAGGAGACATCTAAATGTTCGAGGCAAAAGTGCCACACTTCCCTCTATTACTGGTCAGACTACTTCCTTTTTTTCCCTATAAATTCAGGTCTTATCTGCATGTGAAAGCATGAGACAGTCACTCTGTCAGAAGAATGCTTGCCTTGCTGATACAGTAATCCACATTGTGCAACAGAAAAGGACTGGGATGATATCAAGTTCGGAGTAGACAATAACATTGACTTCTATGCTGTTTCCTTCGTCAAAGATGCAGCAGTGGTCCATGAACTGAAGAATTATTTGAAGAGTAATTCCACTGGGTCCATTTCCTTTTAGTGAGCACTGAAAGTGCTAATGAGTGCTTATCCTGTTTTGTTTCAACACTTTTTGACTAGCCATTTTCTTTTTTATATGACAGGTTGTGGTGCAGATATTCATGTTATTGTGAAAATTGAGAGTGCAGACTCCATCCCGAATTTGCATTCAATAATTACTGCATCAGATGGGGTATTTCTCTAGGCTTTTATTTTACTGGTTCAGCCTCTCTATCTCTACGAGGTAGGGGTAAGGTCTAGGTACACTCTACCCTCCCCATTCCACACTTGTGGGACTACACTGGGTATGTTGTTGTATTGTTTAGTAAAGATTCAGTGTCTGGCAGATCAAATATATTGCTGGTAGTATTTTCTTTCTTCTTGATTGCTGAATTGGCATACACTGTTTAAACAACATTTGGAAATCACAGATTGTACTTAAATAATTAAGAGCTTATTCTTCCTTTTCTCTCGATTAAAGATTAGAGGATTTTAAGAGTTAAAGCCCACAAGATCAATCAATCAACTACCCCCAATCCCAAAGCAGTTGGGGTCGGCTATATCTTCTATGTCTATTCCTCTCAAATTAGACTCTATGCAAAGGATACTTCAGTTTCATACTTATGCTTGATGTTTACCTGCAGCAACACTCATCCCACCAATGTTTTGCTCACAGCCATAAGAGACTATATCCAAATGTGTTTTACCATTTCCTAGACTTTAGTGGAGTTCCTACTCCTATGGAAACCTTTATCACTTTTTCTGGACTTGCTACTTGCATGTTTGTCCTGGATCGTAGCTTGAGTTTTCTATCTTTTTCCTTGACAGACATCTAATAACCCAAATTAATGGTTTTTAACTGTTCTACTCAGGCGATGGTTGCAAGAGGAGATCTTGGGGCAGAGCTGCCTATCGAGGAGGTTCCTTTGTTGCAGGTAAAGGTCGACAATACTGTAGTTGTAGATTTTACTGCAAGGATGCAAAACTGGATGCAATTTCTTACCATTTCATAAGAGATCTTGACCATGTATTTTCTATTTCTCCTTTGATGGAAATATCTTAATATGCAGGAAGAAATCATCAATATTTGCCGAAGTATGGGAAAAGCTGTCATCGTTGCCACCAACATGCTGGAAAGCATGATTGTCCATCCCACCCCAACTCGAGCAGAAGTATCAGATATTGCGATTGCTGTTAGAGAGGGTGCTGATGCTGTTATGCTTTCTGGAGAAACAGCTCACGGAAAGTAAGTTACTACTCAAGGCGCTTTTAGTATTATCTCTTTAAACTTAGGGCCTTACATAGAATTTGGGTTTGTGTTGAAGTGTGTACTGTGTTGTAAGTTTTCCTGCAGTACCCACTCCCATGTCATTCCTGTTCGACTGAGAGATCCATGTAACATAGCTTAGGGTCACTCTTTGGGAGATCTTGGTTTTGGAACCAATTAACTGTGTCTAGGTTCTTCTTGAGTGATAAGTGTTTCTGCTGGTATCCTATTTTATGAATCTAATAGCTTTGGGGCACCAAAGTTCAGAAGTGAAGATATTCTTACAATAAGTTGTCTTATATAACCTATGCGTATCTCTCACAATTTGGATTCATTTGGTTACAGGTTTCCCCTGAAAGCTGTCAAAGTTATGCATACTGTGTCACTACGAACTGAGGCTACTATTGTTGGTGGTGAAACCCCTGCAAATCTAGGCCAAGCCTTCAAGGTTTTTAGTCTCATCTGTAGATTACATATTTACCTCATCTTTTTCTTGAAATATATTGTCTGAAGGAGCTAATACATGCCATAACTTTCTATGTTTTGCAGAACCATATGAGCGAGATGTTCGCTTTCCATGCAACCATGATGTCCAACACTCTTGGAACCTCAATTGTTGTCTTCACTAGAACTGGTTTCATGGCAATCTTATTGAGCCATTATCGTCCTTCTGGGACTATATTTGCTTTTACGAATGAGTGAGTATTTACTCTATTGGTCTAACTTTGATGTCAATGTTTGAAGACAAATTCTTCAGCTGAACTGGTTTCATTAATACCATTACAGTGAACCATTTATTGTCCTTCTGCCACTGTTATTACTTTTACAGTTGAATGAACACACCACACGCACTATTGGTTACACCTTATTATCAGTAATTGATATGTAGAAGATGAATGTGTTAAATGCATTTTAAAGACACCTAGGGAAACGAAGATAGTGTTCTCTTGATGATAAAAAGTTCCTTTTTTATAAGCAACTTGAGATTACTTAGTAACTGCCTTTGGGTATGTTTATGTTTTGAGGGAAATCTGAGAAGAACCTTACGAATGATTTCTATCAAGTTGGTGAATTTTAATCATTTATTTATGTTTGGGCTGCAGTAAGAAAGTTCAACAGAGACTGGCTTCGTACCAAGGCGTATGCCCAATATATATGGAGTTCTTAGATTGTGCAGAGGAGACTTTCACTAGTGCATTGTCCTTATTGCAGGTGAGATTCACCTTCATCATATCGTTTACAGTTATTGCTTAATAGACAGTATATGCATTGAGGAATGCTAATAACGAATGCTTGAAATTGCTCATTTCATGGTCATAGATGAACGAATGATTTGTCATATGACGTATAGCCTGCTATTATCTGCCCTTTATAATTAAAATTGAAAACTTGATATGATAATTCAGACAATCAATTCCATTAACTAGTTATACTCCTCTCTTCATCCATGATATTCTCCTAAATGTTTATGTTGCCAGTGTTTTATTACAATAATTTTAGATGACAGTTGTGTTCCTCTTATAATCTTTACCCTTTATCAATCTACAGAAGCA
Organism: Solanum chiquidenum; assembly: GCA_029582725.1. Classification (NCBI taxonomy): domain Eukaryota; kingdom Viridiplantae; phylum Streptophyta; class Magnoliopsida; order Solanales; family Solanaceae; genus Solanum; species Solanum chiquidenum. The sequence goes on from JAJOOS010015584.1 coordinate 10,093, forward strand.
AGGGATGGTTAAGGAAGGGGAGCAAGTAGCTCTTGTTCAGAGTGGCAGCCAGCCAATCTGGCGGCTCCAATCCACTCACAATATCCAGGTCAGGAAAGTTTAGACAGATGAAAAACCTGGAACCAGCTTAAGATCCACTCCTTTGTAGTTGGGAGTTATTATTAGTGTTGACGCTTCAGCCATCAAATAGGAATAGAGTGTTACCAAGAGTTTTTCTTGCAGGATTGCTAGGGTGTTATATTTATTGTTATTTGCTTCGTGCTTCTGTATGTTTTGGCCTAGGACACACCATATTATGTTCTTCTCTTAGACATCAAATCAATGAAGCCGACACTTGAATGTGGTTGTATGAGAAGATTATTGGAGTGAATCGTTGTTCTTTCGGAACAAATGTAATGAAGAAGAATCTAAGTTGAGTACTATATTTATTTTGTAAGGTTTAAGATCAAAGTCTTGTAGTAAGCTTATAAGTTATAAGTTTAAAAATTTATGTACAAATTAAACTACGACCTTAAAGTAGAAAAAGGGAGGAGGTATAGTACTAAAAGTTTCCACCTAGTATATCAGTCTACCACAATCGCATTTATGCTCAAGAATTTCTTTTTTAACAGTAGCACCTCCCAGCTTCTCTAATCTTTCATTGACTTGCATTGCTTCTTTAACTTCTACGGTTCTATCAGTTTCATACTTCACTAGTAAATCACCAATTTTATAATTTAATCATTTGAAAATTCAATTTCATCCTACTCCTGTCAACTCCTGACCTTGCGATGACAAAAGGAATTTTTAAAATAACAATTGCAAATTATTTCAGATATAGAATTGTTAAAATTTATTAAATTAAAAACTCTAAAGAAAGGGTTTTCACTCAAATCACTCACAAAATCCCAAAACAACTCCAAATTGTATTCATGTTTAAACACAACTCCAGTTTCTAAACATCATTTTCAACTTGAAAACAAATAACAACCACAAAGCATACTAGTGTAGTTCCACAAATGAACTTTGTGGAGGGTGAGCATACACAAATTTTACTCCTATCTTGGAAAATAAAAAAATATTTTTGATAGACCCTTATTCAAGAAAACTTGAAAACAAATTGTCATAGTACTTTTTTTTCTTTTAAACTTCATGATTTTTTTATATCTGAAAGCTCCCTTTTTAAAAAGAATAAATGAAAGAGAAATAATAAGTTTTGTTGAGTTTATTTCCTAAAACAAGGATTTATTTTAAATTTAGAGCATTTTCCCTTTTGCCATGAGAAACAAAAAATAAAAGAGAAAAAAAGGTTTTCTCCATGTTAAGAAAAAATGACAGTCTGCCACATCACGGGTACTCGACTTCTTCGGTGGTCCTTGTAACACCTTATCATTTCCAAAGAGCGGGAAATAATTTCAGATACCCGTTTGGCGCCATCAAAACCCTAACACTTACTCATCAGTTGGTAAAAAAGATCCAAAAATTTCTTCCAGAATTACCATACAAGCTTCACCCAGATCTCGTTTGATACCAATTGTACCTGAATCCAGAGGAAAAATTACTTCAAACACTTCATAATCAATGGAAGGGTTGTCAATAATATGCGCGGGACTTGGGATCATTGAGGAGGACGATGATGGAAATCGAATCGGCTATACCAAAGGAAATTACTGCCTAGGTTTGTCGTTACTAAAACAGTTAGAAATTACCTTTAGTTCAAGCCAAATGGCTGTTTGTTCGTTCAATTCCTTTAAATTTTTTTTCTAATTATTGGACTGAAGTGGGCCGAGTAGAGTGATTTGATTGATTGATGAAAAGTTTTCATCTTTAAGCTGATTTCTGTTTCTAGCTTTGTATTAGTTTCTGTTAGTGTTGGGGATGTTAAGTTTGTAACTTGATGTCAAATTTGAGCTGTCTTGATGGTTTTGTTTAATTTGATTTTTAGTAATCCTGGTTCATTGGCAGATAATTTGAAGGATTTGTTGAGGTTTCTAAGGCGAGATGACCCTCAAACAAGAGAAGTTTTCAAGCAAGTATGTAAATGGAATATTGTGGGCAAAGATTTGATTCCCATTATTGAATATTGTCAAGATGATCGAAATCTGCTGTTGAATGCAGGTATCTGTCTTATTTTATCCATTTTCCATTCATTTTATATCAGGAAACATGAAATTTGTTGTTTATATTAATTATGTGTGCCTTTGCTCTCTGTCTTATTGTACAGTAAAAGTTATGGTGTTTCTAACGATGCCTATTGAGCCTACATCAAATGACATACCGCAACAGATAGAGCTTCTCTGGGGAATAAAATCATCAATTACCTTTAGTGAAGCTGTGCCAGTGATAATGTCTCTGTTGGAAAGCCCATTGGAAAATTTGGCTTGGTAATTGCAATCATCTTATGACTTCATATTTTGTTTGTGTATCCTACCTTCCCCAGACTCCACTTGTTGGATTACATTGGATATGTTGTTGTACATACACATGTCAAATTGGTAACTGGGATCATGTTTGGCTGCTAGAATGTGTTCCTTAGAGTGATGTAAAAAGTTGGTCTGACCCATGTAGTATTAGTTATAGGACATTCATGTTTTAATAGCTTTGAGAAATAGTTTCTGGAGATAGAAATTAAGAATATGTCTATTGAAAATTTCACCGTTATCTGCTTAGCAAGGATTGTTTTTCTAAAACCTATGGATTTATTTCCGTGAAGGCAAGTGACATAATGGTCAAATTGGCAAGTGCATTTGCCACAGAAAATTAGAGGTTACTGTTTTGAATAGTTATCATACTCTAAAATTAACACATGCAACAAGCTAAACCAATCTTTTTTTTTTGGGATAACCGAGGAATCTGTCTGGGACCCGCCCTTTGGACCAATCACAGCCTTCTAAACTCGGTGGATAATGGGCCCGCCCCTCTACCCTTCTCCACTTAAATACCAAGCTTTGCTTTGCATGGTGTGGGGCTTGAACCTGCGACCTAAGCCACAAATCCTCCACCTTTTGCCACTTGAGCTAGGTCTTGGGGGCAACAACCCAGTCCTATTCTTTAGCTGAATCATTTTGAAGTTGTGACATATTTGTGTCATTCTCCACTTTACAAAATAGGCACTGCTTTACATGGATGCAGACTCAACTAGGGTATCAGACGTGCATGTATCCAGTATGATAAGTTTAACCATTTTCAAGTTTGGAGTGCATTTGTAACGATCCATGCCAAAGTACCAATACTCATATTGCCTTTACCACATATTTTTATTAGGCTAACTTTGAAGAAATGCTATTATTTTCTTTCCGGAGTTTCATTAACATTCTGTTATAGAGGCTATTTATCACTCACACTGACATGTCATAGTCCTTTGTTGTCTTCTCTGTACTTAACTCTAAGAATGTTAAGCTTACATAAGATAGACTACTGCTTCATCATGGATTCATACAAGTTATTCTGGGTACAAACTTATCTCACCATGTCAACAGCGAGGCTTTCACAGAAGATGATTGGAAAATGGTGCAGCTGGTGCTTACTTTATTTCGTAATGTTTTGGCTATCCAAGACATATCAACCCAGCAGAAATCTGGTGGTTCTATGACAGAATTTGTATTTCTCAGAGACAGGTTTCTTGAGCTTTTGTTTCAAGAGAATGTAATGGAAGTCATCTTAGTTCTTTCACAACAAGTTGGTGGCTCTTGTAGCTATCTTCGTCATGATAATTTGCTCTTGTTGGAGACGTTCTATTATATATTTGTGGGTCAGCTTCCAGAGTTGATTGCTAAAGCACATTTCAAGGATCCAAAGGTTAGTCTTTTTGCAATATCGCGGCCACAAATTGAGTCCAATTTTTTCTAGTGTTTTCTCTTTTTGTTTTGTTTCCTTCTTTTTCTCCCTTTTGTCATTTCTGGATGAAATTATAATTTTGATTAGAGAAAACACTAGTACACTGGGCTGATCTTGTTATGACCAGAATGCTATATGCAAGCTGGGATAGGTTAGCAACTTTGGTTGACAACACTTAATTTTCTTGGTAAAAATTGAATGACAATTCATTGACCATTGTTTGTGTTTGACATCCAATAAAACTGGTATGTACATTTAAAGATAGAGATGTTTTTCAATTTAGTACTCAGAGAAGATAAAATGGAGTACTCACTTAAGACTTTTTTGTACATAAATCTTAATATCTTTTTGAAGTATTAGGAGAATGGTTTGATAGATAAAGATGTTACATATAGAATCAGAGTAGGATGGTTGAAATGGGAAAGTTCTGCTGGAGTGATATGCTATAAGAGGAAACCTTTCAAAAATCTAGTTCTTTAAAATGTTATTTACTTTTTTAATTGAGATCGATTGATGCTTTGAATCAAAGAATGATCAAGAATATCAAGGTATATTGTCTCCCATTTGACCAAAATAACTATATCATCAATTCAAAGGAGAGAAATGAGTTAAAAAACAAGTCCTTATAGAATGGTTCTTAGGTTGACAATGTTATGTATCAAAATGAATATCAAGGGAATGTGAATGTGAAGATATGTGAACATACGTTTTTAGACTAGATCAGAAATATTCACTTTTGGCAGAAAGGGCAAGTAGCACACATTGTGGATTAAATGAGAAAAGGTTGCTTAAGAATTAAGATAGTCTCGTCTTGTTCTATGTCAACCTCTAGACACACTAATTCATATGTGTGAAATCACAGTGATAAAATGTGTTAAAACAGGATGGCTTAACCTAAAATCACGTAGAAGGATTGTCTTAAAAGACCTACAATCTCTAGGAATTCATGCAGACTCCGCACAAATTAGCGTACAATGGAAGAAAGTGATTCAATAAATGATACAATTTTTTTTTTTGCTGAAGTAATCAAATCGTATTAGAAGTCTTTGTCTTGTTAGAGATTTCTATTTTAGTAGAAAATGTGAACCTAAAATGCCAGAGAATCCAAATATTGGATTGCTATGGGTCTAAATAGAGCTACATGCTCCCTTTTTTTTTAATTTATGTGTCTTACTTTCGTTTAAGTCCTTTTCAGAAAGATTTCTCTTTCTATATTTAGGATTTTAATTCCAACATTCCTATTTTACCCTTAATGATACATCATTATAAGAATGAGATGGCATCTTTAAGACCACAAGGCTCAAAATGTATATTTGGTTAATGCACACCTTTAGTTCAGACCAGAAAATTCAAAAGTCTAATTTATATTCTTAAATTTCGTGTCGAATCAAACTAAGACGCATGAAATTAAACGGAATAATTAATTAGTCAGAATCATGTAGCCAAGACTGACTAGGTTGGGATTTGGGCGTAGTTGTACCAATAGAAGATGAAAGATCTCTTAATGTGTTGTCACTTGTATTTAAGTTTTAAACAGAATTGCCCCTGTGCATGAGTAAGGTGAAGAGACTGACTCAATAACTTTTCAGGAAGCATAAGAAGGAATTATTGCTTTGCCTTGTGAGTTTTATGCTTATTGGCCTGTCTTTTCCTTTAATCATGAGGACTAAAAAGTTTTTGTGCATCCCAAAGATCAGCCGTGCAGTAAGAAAATTCCTCCTTTGTTAGCAATTGCCTTAACGTTATGAAGTTTTGGAGGAAGGCGTCATCAAGTAGAGCAAATATGTTTTTCTGCATGCATTTGTGACACTTTCTGAGTTAGACTAGTTCATATGGTGAAGAAGCTTTTTCATGGCAGCTGGTCCCCCTCGGTGGTTTCTGATTCATCAATGGATTTTGTTCATCAGGTAGATGAAGATAATGATATTTCAATTAACTCCCTCAAAGATATAATGGAGGAAGAACGTCAAAAGAGAAAAGTTATCAGACAACGAAACCTGGGTTGCTATACTCAGTTCAGCGGAACTTTTACACGGTTTTCCCTGGTAATTTATCCTCCTGAATAAAGAAATGGGATTTTACACATTAGAACTGATGGTATAATAATGGTACTATAAAGAACCGATAGTTTGTACTAGTACTAATGTTAACTTGTTTATTTAACAGGATGGTTCTAAAACTTTAATCAAGGGAAATCCTTGTTCTGTTTCTAATGATCCCCTGATAATAGCTCACACGAAGCACCGAGGTCCGGCAAAAAGGACTGTGTGGGACCAAGGAAGAGTACCAGCAGCTAACAATAAGATTCTAAATTTGCTTGATGATTTTATTAACCAGTTCCTAGGAGGGGGATACAACGGTAAGATATGTGGTTAAATGATGCATCTGCTTTCACTTCATTCGCTTCTTATGTCACTACTTATTTTTCCATTCTAATTTAACTCATTACAGTCCTGATGCAGTCCGTTCGTGATGACATTGAAAAAGAACATCATGCTATTCAGAATAGCGATATTGTTATTTTCTTTCAGGTTGCTCAGTTTGTTACTTCTTTTCAGTACAACAAGTTTTTGAATCAGGTAAAGCAAAGTTTAACGCAAATGGTGTTATATGGTTTGTGTGTATCTGAATTATCTGTAAACATGCACAATACTGTTCCTTTTACCGTCTCGTATTAGTAACTTCAGTTTCTATAAACTGATAGATATAATGAAGTTGGGGGTTATTTTCTAACAGGAATATATATCCTTTGAAACATTTGATCTGCTTTCTATAATCTCCAGTCATGCCTGACTGTTAATACAGCTGTTGCATAGAGCTTCCAACAAGCCAACAAGTGAGGAAACACTAGTGTTACTGGACATTGAATATCCATCTAACAGAGCTAATTTAAGCGCGGGATATGCATTATTATGTAGCGGTTACAATGAATTCAGACATTTATAAAGTAGATCTTGAGTCCATTTACGTCATGATCAGATTTGATTAGTTATTGACTTTTATTAATTCATCTAATCAGTAATCAGTGTAAAGTTTAAACTAGTAAAAACATTATGCTGTCAAACTTTTGCATTGGGAAGTTTTTGACTGACTAGTCAACAACTGAATGTTAGCTATTCAGAGAATGGGTACACATTTACCAGTTAAACAACATTTATAGACCCCTCTTTCATTTGTACCAAGCTTCATGATTCATGATCATCATTTCTAGATGATATTGGTATTACTGATCTATGTACGAATCTGAAGCTATCTAGAATATGGAGAACTAAAATTTGTCATACTCAGAACATTGAGGATCTAATCTAAACCACTTATTTCTGGTGTCTGATCATTAGAGTTGAGGCACTAAAAAGAGAAGTACCAAGATGTAATAATAAATGATACAGGCTCTTGGAAAATTCTTTTTTTGCATAATTCTGTGCTTTTCTCTTTTGTTGGAATTTCATTAAGTAGTTTCCATTTACCTTGTTTTGTCTTTGTGATCCCATATCTCAATCTTCTCGACTCTTAATCAGCCCCACGAAGAAGTTGATGCCCAAGAACCGATGGACTCTAGAGCTGGCAGCACACTGTTCAGAGGATGTATATGTGGTCCTATTGCCGAGTCCTTAAATATATCAATGTTCCAGTTGGTTCTTTCGAGATGGCGTTTTTCGCTCGAAACCTTGAAGGAGACAAATGACTGCAAGTTTCTCTATGTGGCAGGATCTCTTATTAAAACTATGGTGATCACTTTTCTCAAAGTTTGGGTCTTTCCTCTTGTTTTAGTTTAGTGTTTAGCGTTGATGAAAAGAATGGGATGCATGTACCTTTTGAGATGCCTCTGCATGCCTAAGTAGGTACAACATGCATATTCTAGGAGATAGATTCATAGAACAGAAGAAAATGAAATTTGTTACACCTTTAGTAGTATGCAGCATTTCCCAGCCCAAAGGCTGTTGCTTGATACTTGCTTCAATATCTGCTTCAGCTTAAGGATTGGTCTAACATGTTGGGTATTATGACTGAATCAAACTTTGGGATCCTTCTCTGACTACACTCATATTGGTTGACAGCTTCTTATGCTGGAATTGGTGCTTAAGCAGTCTCCAGAAGATTCCAAGGAGCATCGAACATCCCGAATTCTTCTTTACAAGTTATTCTATGATCAAACTGAAGAAGGGATGACCCAGTTTCTCTTGAACCAGATCAAATCATTTGATACCCATAAGCAAGCGAAAAGGTCTCCCTTCTGACACACATTTTTAAAAAAAAAAAGAACTATACTATTCCTGAAAATTGGAGAAAAGTTGAGTAAGAATGCAGTAAATGTGGTGCCTCTACCAAGTCTCATGACTCCAATATTGAATTATGAATAAGGAGAAAATCAACTTGTAGTTGATTAGTTTATTGAAGATCTTAATAGGTGTTATGCACTGCACTCTTATTTTGTATTAATGTAATTCAACTGCCTCAGTAAAGCTATCTCTATGGATAAAATTATTAGCACGTTTGCTGGAATCTGCTCAAAAACTTGCTTTCAGTTCCAACCTTCAGGTGGAGCTGTTTTGTAGGCTCAGTTCACAATAGTGCAACTTTGAACTATATTTTCTTGTTGATAACTATAAATTTCTTTGTCCATGTCAGAAAAGCTTTAATCTTGAATTTTCTTAGCTACAGGAAGCTTTATTTAGAAAGTATAAACCATGTCTAGACAAAGGGTCTATGAGCTAAGTTTGTTATGTTGGCTTCTAAATTCCACTGCACTAATCATGAAACCATGTCAGCATGAATCAAAATGTGCTATTTGTTAAAGAAAAAAATGTGCTATTTGTTGTTTTTTGACTGCATGCAATTTACCAGGTTAGTGCAATGTTGTGTGTGTTTGGAGAAAAGTATTTCTAACCTAAAGCATGTATAATATTCTACTAATATTTTAAATCTGTTATTGCCAGTTACCTTGCTGATTTGGTAGAAATTATCAATACAGTTATAAAGCTGATGGAGAACCTTCAAGCACGTGGTTCATTAAGGGTATTCCCTGATAACTTTTGTACTTCTTTTAAATTAAAATAAGCAATTACTTTTGTATTTAATATTTATTTCTAGGGGCTTTTATTCGTAATCTTGAATGATTCAGTCACTTGTAATCAAACTTCAGTTGCTCATATTCGCCTGCAGATACTTGCTAAGTAGATGTTTCTATGAAGTGGAGAACCTTGTTAGAGAAAAAATAACCTTGCTTGGATTGAGGAGAGATAGTATGAATGCTCATTTAGTCGAGATCTAAATTCTGTAATAAAGATATAATGGAGACGTGAACCACAACAAGATAGCAGCAACTTTGATCCATGTTCCATATCTAAAGCAAAGCCATCCTTTTATCTTTATATGGTAGTGCTGTAGTGGGGTGGGGGTGGGTGGGTGGGATTCCTCAGCATTAAGGACATGCTGGACATCATCAAAAAGTGTTAGATAAAAAAAACAAATAGAATAGAAGATACTTACAGAGATCTTAATAAATCTACAAACTGATCTATATCCTCTAAACCTACTTCTTTACACCAAAAGTAGAAAGATATTATACAATTCCATTTAACTTTCTGGATGGAATTGGATCTATCTTCATAACACCTCCCATTTCTCTCTCTCCAAACTGTCCACCAGATGCATTGTGGGATGATCCTCCACCACTTCTTTTGACTTTTGCTGCCTCTTTTTATCCAGCAGCTAAGCAAATCTGCAGTATGCTCCGACATAGTCTAACTTGTCTTTGTTATGTTGATAAATAGAGACCAAAGTTGTGCGGTAAAAGTGCAGTGTCAAAATAGATGACTGGTTGTTTCATTTGTCTCATTGCATTAGAAGCACCTGAAAACTATGATGGCCCCTTTTTTCTTCAAAACTTCTTGTGTCAGGCATGCTCTTTTAACCACCAATCAAGTAAAGCATTTTACCTTGGTTGGGGATGGTCTATTCCACAAGTTTCTCCATATTTTTGGTTGCCCTCTATACTGTACCCTTTCTTCCATTTTATGAACCCTTTTAACATAGAATTGCCCATCAATATTGTGTTTCCATCTTAATGTATCTGGTTCAACAGTTGTGCCATTGAAGTCATCAACCCTATTTAGCAGATCGGCTACTCTATCAATCTCCCAGTCATTTAGCAATCTCCTGAAGAATAAGTTCCATCCCTGTGCACTCCACATATCATAATTGGTGCCATCTGGGTTGTTGCTTCGAACTAAATTATATAATGGTGATGAGGTAAGATAGCTTCATTTGGTGTTGGGTGGCACTTCTCTGGCCAACTCTTCCACACTATTTTTTTTTTAAAATGTAAAAAATAAAAATTGGGTTGCGCTATATATATGAGTATACAATAATGATGTATTTGACAAATCAAATACCATGGTCTATTAATCAACCATTTTGGAGTTGCAGTCTTGTGTATGTAAGAGGGCTAAGCATATTATAAAGTAATAGTTCCTATAGTGAGAGTCATGTGGTATACTATATGAGTTAGTTCACTCTAATGTATGAGGGCCTGCCCCGTCTCTTTCTTTATCGGGTGTCTCAACATAAAGAAATATGCCATAGCAGGATCTATATCTCATTACTGCCTTAAGTTCCATAGATGCTAAATATAGTTTATTTCATGGATTTTTTTTTTTTGCTTCAGCATCTGATACCTATTGACGAAAAAGGATCTATTTTTGTGTAGATTTCGAAAAAGTTGAGGAAGAAACGACCGAAGACTGCAGTTACAGATGACAAGAAGGAAAATGATGATGAAGTGATTAGAGATTCAGCCTCCTTTGGGCTACCTGTTGGTGGCTCTAGTCATGAATTTAGAGATACTGGATTAGCTCACAATGGAGAAGATGCCATAGACTCCAATAAGGTTGATGAACACATAGGATGTACCACGGTGAACGAAGATCAAATGGTGGTTGAGAGTACTGATACAACTCACAATAATGCTGCAGGCTCTGGAAGTGAAAAGTCAAATAATCTTCATGTAGTTGGAAAGGGAGAAGAAGATATAACAATCCTAGATCAGGCTAATCAACCTGTTCCTCTAGAAGCTCAGTCAGGAAGACACCAGAACACTCTGCCAGAGACGCAACAAAAACTTTCTGATGATGTTAATGACGAGTATGATCATGGTGGGGATTATTCTTCTGGTGATGAAAATGTGTTGACTACAGAAGATGATCTCAAAATATCTGCTTTGGTCTCTACTCTTGCAAACAACTCCACCATTCATAATCTTAGTTGGTTACTAAAGTACTACAAAAGCAACTCCATTATTACAAATAATTCTGTGATACACATATTACAGAAAATATGCGATGATCTCGAACTTTCTCCCATGCTATACCAGGTAATTTATTGAAACTTTGTTTGCTTTTAATTGTTGAAAAGCAATCAAACTTTCTGTTTGAGATGAGATTAATGTGAAGATTCCGTAACATATCTCATTTTAATTTTTTCTGCTTGATAAACAGCTATCTCACCTCACCAAATTCTATGACATTCTGGAGGAGCAAAAGTCTAGGCCTTGCAGAGAATATGAGAGCATTGTTTTCTTTTTGACAAACTTAGTTAGGAGAATGCTGCGCAAAATGAAGAGTAATCCCCTGCTTTTCATAGAGGTTCTCTTTTGGAAGTCACGTCGAGAGTGTCATTATCTCACTTGCGATTCCATGCTAAAGGATCTATCTCAATTTAAGAATGGTAAAAATAGTTCTGGTGTTAAAATGACTGGTGAAATTGGCTCATCTGAAGCAAATGGATGGACTCGCCGAAGTCTAGCTGATGCCCTTGGTGATGATGAAGCTGATTTTCCATTAGATTTTTCAGACGCCGTCAGGTAGGATGTTTGCACTAATACCACAAGAGTGCTTTGTTGATTGTTAAATGCTATTGTGCTTGAATCAAAGAAAACAAGAGTTTCATATGTTGAATTATGTATTACTTCGACTGTGAATATTTTTTTGTGACAGACTTGATAAACTTGGGGAAAAAAATGACTTTTTATTTTGAAGTTGTTCTCTTTTTCTAAATTTTTATCATTTCCTATTAAAAAAAAGATAAATAAGCATTTGGCAAAGTTGTAGGTCTTTCATTCATAAGAGAAACAGCCAAGTCAACTTTTTTCCTCCAACAAAATCTTTTAATTCAATGCTTTTCGCAGAAACAAGGCAGAGGTCACAAATAGGAGTAGCCAAAGTTTGGGAGAGGGAGTGGAAAGCCCAGCATCAATTTCAAATGATGAAAATTATGCAATGAATGAGAAACAACATTCGGAAAAGTATGATCCTCATTCTTGTTTTTTTGCTCTTCTTGATTTCTCAGTTTAGCCATCTTCTTTATTGTGTTTTTTTATTGCAGACAGAAGCAGTCAGTTGAACAAGAGTCTCAGAGAGAACCTAAAAGACGAAAACTACAAGCTCTTAATGATGAATCACGACAGAAAGCTGAGCAACTATTTGAGAGGTACATATATATAGTTTCATTGTTTGTATGCTTGAAACCCTCTTGATCCAACCAATGATAAAGTAGAAGTGTGCACATACCTCAACTCCTCGAGTGTACCGTGTTAGCTCCCACGTTTACATTGCCCCATAGTAGTTGAGTCTCTTTCCTAAGTGTTTGTGATATGTTAAATTAGGCTGTAGAATTGGGAGCTATGGAGTAATAATTCATGTTTGAAGGGTGACACATGTTAGTTGTAAAAATAAGTTCAAGAAAATATCTAAATTCGTAAATCGTTGTATTCTACTATTTGCTCATATTGTTTTCGCAAATGATGATCCCTTTCTTGTATGATTTCCAGGTATAAAGATAGTCAAAATTGTTGTGATCTCATTGCGGAAGCCCTTGATCCAGATGGAAAGATTTCACCTCTCCAAGTTACCAGGGCACTTAAACAGTTGGGATACAAAATCCCACGGAAGAAAAAGACATTAAATGCTAGTGCTCCCGACAAACCTAGGAATGAAGAAAAGGTTCTAGAAAGTGATCTCAGACTTCAAAATTCAGATATACTAGAAGAGGGTACTTCACAGAGAAGGCATCTGTAAGTGTGTTTAAAGCAGTGTAGTTATATGTTTCATGAACTTGATTTTAAATATTCTTGCTGGTCATTCTCAGGCACACTAGAAAGAGAGTGCAGGCATTTAGTCAGGAGCAGGAGCAAAAGATCAAAGATTTGTTCGAGCAGTGAGTTCTATTGCCCATTATTTACTCGAGATTTTCCACTTATATTTCTTCTAAACATAAATATATTAGAAAGCAACTTCTTTTGTGAGACCCTGGCATTCATATATCCATTCCTTATATGGACTAATAATATGATATGGTTTTACTATGAAAGGTTTAAAGATCACAAGAGGTGCAGCCACATGATTGCCAATGCTCTTGATTCTGAGGGCACTTTATCTGCTGCTAAGATTTCACGAAAACTTAAGCAACTTGGCCTGTATGTCCCCAAAAAGAGAAGCTTAGAAACCAACTTGCAATTGATGGATGAAGCAAGTGATGCTTCTACTAAAGGTTCAGACAACTCTGATGATGAGACTTTGTTATCAATGAGAAGGTACTGTTAAGTTCATTGATGCGCACAAAGCTTAAATATTTGGATTATCTTGAGAAGTGGATTGCTCTTCCTTACTTCCAGAGTAATTTAGTCCAGTGCACTGTGTTAACTGATGGGCGACCATATCCTTTCCCCTTGAGTTCCCACCTATGATTTTATCCACTAGTAGTCTTCGGCTATGTTGCTTGGACTCTTCAAAAATGCCAACAGGTGCGTGTCGGATTCGCCAAAAGTAGTGAATTTTTGGAGAATCCGAGACGGGTGCGGCATCAAAAGTGAAGAGTCCGCGCAACTAAGGTCTTCGGTAGCACAGTAGGAAATCCAAAGCTAGGAGTTGCTGTTCTAATAAACCTCCTCTCCTCTCCTTTTTCAGCATGTGTTCTAGCTTCATGCTTTTTTTTACATGTTCAGAAACTAGTTTCTGCTGTTTGTCTTTATCTACATAGTGACTCCAAATACCGTATTGAGAACCATCAGTCATGGTAATTCCTTTGTAGTTAGTGTCAGCACAATGAAGAGATTTTCGTAAAAAACTTTCGGATTTGCATCCATCTTCCAACTAAAGTTTTGGTGGAAATTGGTTTCCTCTATTTGTTGTTGATGTGATCAACTAGTATATCTGGAATATGCAAAGTAAAAACATACCATTCACGTTGCAGATCACTCTCTATTCTTCCTGATTCAGAATAAGGGGGTGTTTGGATTGACTTATTTTAAGTGACTTATAAGTTAAAAGCTAAAAGTCATAAGTTGGGGAAAGTTGCCAAGTTCAAAAAAAAGTCATAAGTTGGGGACACCCAACTTCTGCCTTTTTAAAAAAAAAACTTTTTCAGCCTAAAAAAAATCTGCTTAAAAGCATTTTTTGTGTTTCTCAAACAATTCCAAAATTAAAAAAGAGCTTAAAAGCCAAAAGCCACTTAAAATAAGTCAATCCAAACACCCACTAAGTTTTGAAAATTTGTGGAAGAAGATATTCTAATGATACTGATCTCCTGCTTCCTTCTCATCCTGAGTTGGGTTGTGATGTTACTGAATGGCATGTAAGATAGAAGTTAAAAGGCACTATACTCATAGCAACCAGTTACATTATCATCTATCTTGCTGGGAGTACTGTTTTGGATGAACGGTGAACACAATTATTACTATGCTCCCACCTAGTGCCGGCAAAATGAGTCCATATTTTGGTAACCCGCCCATATTTTAATGGGTTGGGTGAGTGACTTTTTACATGGGTAAAATATGGGTTGATACCCATATTCAACCCATAAAAATATGGGTAAAATATGGATTAGCCAAATGGGTTAAGCTTCTAACTTTTATTCACTCAAAATTCATGATATCACCAAAAATATTGTAACTTCTCTTCATTTTTATGTTCTATAAAACTAGTTATTTTTCTCTGAAAATGTGAAGTCTTTGGCCCTCCAAAAATATATATTTTAAATGTACATTTCTTTTGTTAATTATAATTATATTTTTTTATTTGTTTAATTTTATATTGAATAATAAATAATAGTGTAAAATAAGCAAATCATGTACTAGTATTGACATTGCTCAAAGTGCATTAAGCATGTTTTAGTTCTAAAATGCAAATATTCATTTATTTTGAAATTAAAAATATGTTCCCCTTGTTATTACATAAATTTATTTTATATTGAGAAGTTATAGGATTTTTTTTACTTTTATGATACAATAAAACTACATGAAGCATTTTCAACATTTTTCATCTAAAAAAAGACTAAAATATTTTCTCCATGTTGAATTCTTAAGTAGAGTATTATTTACTCATGAAAATATGGGTAAAATATGGGTAAACTAGTATTTTATCCAACCCATTTGTTACCCAATCCATTTTTACCCATATCAAATATGGGCGGGTTGAATTATTATCCTTTTTATGGTGACCCATTTTCAACTCGCCCATTTGCCACCACTACTCCCACCAAATACATGTGCTCCCACCAAATATATGATAAGGGCTTTCATTGTTTTATGGAGTTTCAGGAGCAAACATCAGGGGAAAGGAAGCACTTCTGAAGGAAGAGAGAACCAGAATACAAGGAAAAAATCATCAAAAGATGCGTCTGATGATGAATTGCTGACTTCACTATTGGTGTATGCTTTCTTGTCTGTTTTTCCTCTATTTTACATAATCTTTACATGACTTTGAACATGTTATTTGTTTTCTGAGAATCAATGAAAAGTCGTCGTGGGCATCTGTCTCCCTTTCTTCCTGCTTATGGTAGATTTATTCTGATTTATGTTTATGTGTATGTAGATTATAAATATGACACATTAGTTATTAAGTGAAGATAGGAGTGGGTCAAGCCTCACCATTACTTGATAGAAATATCTCAATTTGTTTGGTACAACCAAAGTTGCACAAATATATGTTGATTGGTCAGTTCATTTACAATCTGAAAAGGTGAAAATGTCAAGTATAGATGTGCATTGCATTGATTGTTGGAGCACCATATTCTCAAACGCGAGATTATATACAAGGGAAGTGTTTACTGTGTAATTAATAGTTGGAGTCCTGTCAATAGTTTCTCTATGTCTGGGTTCAGATCCATGTTTCTTCAAATCAAGATCTTCACCAATCACCAAGTTTTATTATTCTGTCAACGCATCAAAATTACCTATTTGAGTTGTCCTATTCATTGACTTATAAAGTTTAGACATGGTCTCCACATCCTTCTAGTTTTCAGGGCAGGAAGGAGCTATTTTTGTTGGTCAAGTTTAGGTTCTTTTGGTCATGCTCCAACAAGTTTCTAGTTCTTTTAGCTGGTGATAAACTGATAGAGGTAGAAGGATGAGATCACCTTTCAGATTTGAGAACATGTGACTACTACGCACTAGCAACATAATTTGGAGATAGAGTAGTTGGGTGGTGGGATAGATATGCTATAGGGAGATTATCTTTCAGACTTGCAAAAAAATTAAAGATGCTTAAGAAAGACATAAGAGTGTGGAATAAGGTTGTGTTTGGGAGGATAGAGGTGAAAATGAGGGAGTATCAATGAAATAACTTGCTTGATAAAAAAAAAATTTGTTTCACAGGAAGGTGGTACTTTCATTAGTTAACTTGGGTTTCTTTATGGTAACTGACTGTCATTGAATTATAATCTTGAGTAGACTGTAGATTTTTTCCGTGTTGGCTTATGAGGGATCACAACATATATTGCGGTGCTGCTTTCAGTTAGTAAATTTACTACCTTCTGCAGGACACCTTATAGTTATTGCAATGAATTATAATCTTATTTGATGCAGAAAAACTCAAAAAGCTGTTCCACAGAGCAAGGATGGGAAGCTATATATAAATTCAATGAAGACCAGCAGCGAAAGTGACATTGAAGACAAAGATGCTTATGACTCAGAGAGGTACACTACAGCTGCGTTTTTATTGATTCACCTTTTCTGGCACCACGGTGGATACTGCATTTATCCTCCATTTTTGTGAGCCTCTTATATAGTCGCCCACTTTATCTTATTTACTATTTGGGATCTTCCTCTATTTGGGATCTTCCTCTATTTGCTTAGGAACTTAACAAAACTACTATGCCAGTTGTCTCTTCATTGGGTATGAACCCCTCATATCATCACTCACCTCATCCCAATTTCTTTTCGGAATCCTCTATTTTGTGAAGGAACTTTAGAACTACTATACCAGCTTTCTTAGGCTTCTGAGTTCTTTTGGCCATCCTCTTCTGCTTTCCTAAATTTGATACCCTTGCTAACTTCCTCTTATTTTTGTTAAACCAACTTTTGCCATCTATATACATTCACATCAAAGTATAAGTAGGCTGTTTTTGCTTGAATTTACCATACAGACACAGTAACAGGCATATATAATGTACAATCTAGGAACCATTAATGTCTGACAGTGACTTTATATATTTGCCATAGGTTAGCTCAGATGGATTGTAGCATCAGCGTTTACAGATGATGTTAATTCCCTCTAAATAGTGTTCTTGTGCTTTTACATATTTGGACTTATTTTCCTCAAAAGAGCATGTCATGATTTTAGATCCATTGACCTACTTAACTAACATGATCTTAACCTCTCTGGAATTTTAAGGGGAGAGCTTGATCAAGCTACTGCAATGGAGGTTACAGGATTCAATAATACTGCCTCAGATGTTGACGGTGATGTTGATGCTGGTAACCTAGCAACTGACGTTAGCAGTGAGCAAGATGTTCCTCCTGGCAATCAGGGTGATCAGCAATTACAGGACAAATTCCATTCTGAATTGTCTGATTTTGAGGATGATGATGCTTCACTTGAAGCCCCTATTATTACTGTATCGAGAAGGCGACTGAGAATGGTCATTGATGTGGAGGAAGATGACTGAATCAAGGGTAAGTCAGCCCATCTCGAGAGCTTGTGGTCGACTGAAATGTAATTTATGATTGAAGTATCTAATGATGCAATTGTGTAGATGAATGTAAAGCATCGTCACTGTTTACTTATTCTAAAGCTGGAGAAACATCACAAATTTTCTTAGCTAGTGATGAATCAACCTGTAGAAATATAATAGCATCGACGAAGCTTATTCTCTTTTGGTTGCTAACTAACTCACTATAATCTAAAGCCTTTTATATCTCATCATACTACTAACTGGATAAAATATCAACCTGTTTAACTGTTATCACAAGTTTACATAACATCTTTATATAAACGATCTATTAAAATCCTGAAAATATGATTCAGAACACTAACCTGGCTTTTTCAATATAGATACATATATCACATGGGATATATGTTAGTGTTTCAAATATGAAAAAGTAAAACAAAAAAACCTCTGCCAATTACAAAATTTGGGAAGGCATAGACTCTTACTTGAGCATATCTATTAACGGTTTATGGTTCACTGATCATATTTGATTATCTTAACACAACATTATGTTGTCTCTCCTTATTTATGTCTGAAGTACCCCATCAAAAATCTGGGATAAGACTTGATAATTACTGCTGGGCAAAAAAGTATCTATATTTAGATCAACCAAATGGATACATTATGTGTTTTCCCATACACTTATCATCACCAAATCATAGTAAATTAATATGGTTTGATGTCAAACACTTAAATCTTCACAACTATCAACCAATTTTTCAGTGCATCTGAATGCTATAAAAATTTAGTCCATGTTTTGTAAGAAAATGCACTCATAATTGATCATGCAAACCTCTTTGGGAATGTTTCTACATACGCATGTTTTATTTCTAGTACACACTCTTATGTTTCAATCCTAGTTGAGATACGCCAAAAAGGAAGAGAATACACTATGCTAATCCAATTTTGCTGGCTCTTGAATGTTATTTGAAGCATCAATGGGTTTACAGCTGCATAATCCTAATAAAACTTCCTACTGAATCGTTCCACTTTTTAACTATCTAGGTGATATAGTGGAGTAACTGCATGTAGCATTAGATGATGGCTGAGTAGTCATAGTGAAGGAACTGAACTGATTGAGCTCCCTTTTCATAGACTTGTATACATGATCTAAGCCTTCTTCTATTAACTCTAAAACAGTTTGTGGCATTGGTGGCATATCAATGTCAACTGATCCTTCCAACATCTTCACCACTTCCCCCATTGTAGGCCTTGTTGAAACCTCATCCTGGATACACCAAAAGGCAACCATCAAAGCTCTTATTAGCTCTTCTTTTTCGATTGCCCCTTCGAGTCTTCTGTCTACAACTTTTTCTGGTGTTCCTTCTGTCATTTCCTGAAAAAACAACAAAAAAGAAGAATATGCAGCACCTTCAATACTTCAGTTTTTTAAGTTTCCAAGAAATGGAATAGTATAATAAGGTCCATTTGGTGCACTAAGCTCCCGCTAGGCAGTTATTTAAACGGGTTGAACTTGTGACCTCTTGATCAAGAAATGGAAATGAGCTACAAAAGTTGATCAATTGAGTACCTTGTAAGCCCATCCAGGGTAAAAGAAGTCCACAGCATCACAAGTCATATCAAGATTTCTCCGGCCACCTATTATTTCTAGTAGCAGCATTCCATAGCTGTAAACATCAGCTTTTACAGTTATGGGTCGGTTGCTGACCCACTCGGGGGCTAAATAACCTCTGGTTCCTCGGACCATAGTAACAACATGGGAGTGCTCTCTCCCCATCAATTTTGCTAGTCCAAAATCAGAAACTTTAGGACAAAAATCCTCATCCAAAAGTATGTTCTCTGGCTTGATGTCACAGTGTATGATCCTGTTCCTGCATTGCTCATGGAAATACGCTATCCCTTGTGCAGTACCAATGGCTACGCGAAAACGTGTAGGCCAAATTAGCAGTCTATCTCTGTTACTATATGAATGGAATATCCACTTGTCCAATGAGCCATTTTTCATAAACTCATACACTAGTAGCCTGTTGGAAGAAAAAAACTGTGCTGTTAAATGGTGTAATATGACATGCTTACCTACTTTGACACAATTCAGCCATCAAATTACAACGAAATCAGTTACTTACCTTCGTGTTCCCTCAGAACAGTATCCGCATAGACGCACCAAGTTCATATGATGCATAGAGCCAATGGTATTGACCTCTGTTATAAATTCCCTCTCTCCATGAGGTAAAACTTTGTCAAGCTTCTTTACTGCTATCAATGTTCCGTCTCCTAGGCTTCCCTTGTATACACTTCCAAATCCACCTGTTAACGCAACATTGTTACTATGATCAAATCTTGTTATGATGGAAAATTCAATTGTCGTAGTTTGGATTTTCTATGTTTCTGAGTAATACTGGATAAGAAATGAAATAATACTTGTGTCTTTACCTGTTCCAAGTAACTCAGAAAAATTATTTGTCCGTTGTTGCAAGTCACGGTAGCTGAAACTAATTGGAGCTCCTGATAAGATCAAAGAGCCATCAAGGGCTCTCTTTAAGGATCTTTTCCTATGGATATTGATATACAACAGACAGCCGAGCAGCACGATCAGAACAGTCATGCTTAGGACTATAGGAAGTATCAATACCTTGTCGTGTTTACTCTGTGAATCGTCTGATGAATTCCCATTTTGTTTGTCACCATTAACACCAAATGAGCCATTGGCATCAACCTTGATGAATAAAGTTGAGCCAGGATCCTCAAATCCACCAAATTCCAAGCTTCTTAGGACCCAACAGTAAGGCTTTTCCTCATTGAGACCGTAAACAGATGCAACACAGTTACAATTTGATAAGCAAGCATTCCCACATTTGGACACTGAATTTATATCACTATAATTTGCTATTACGGATGATCCTGAGAAATAGTAAGTCGTCTGTTGAACCGTAGAAATCTTGAACTGGGAAGTTAAGTTTTCATGATGAGGTCCACATTTTCCTGTCAATGAAGAATTTCCAGAACACGAAATATCATTTCCCACCTTAGACGTGCCTGGCAAACACGTACAAGATGCATTTGTTTTACTTCTGTCTAAATTACATATCCCATTGCCACAAATTCCAGCAATGTCACATGGATTGGACACAGCTGCCCACTCTGCAACCCATTGTCTTGATCCATTCACATCATTGTCCCATCGATACAAACGTAGATTTCCATTAGCCTCGAGAATCAACCGTCTTAAAACAGATGGTTTATTCCAATTAGATTGATTCAAAGCCGAGAATAGACCTCCATAATCACCATCATTTTTGTACACATAAACTGCTCCATCCGAAGACGAGCCATAAACAATACCAAAGCTTCCAGCTTGATCCAAGACTGCAACAACATCTCCTGTCACGTTCGATATATCAGGTCCTGACCAATAAGAATAATTGCTGTAAAGTTCAGGTGACATATCAAGGGACTCAGGTACATTGTAAGTCAATCCAAGGTTAAGTGATGTAGGCTTCTGCAACATTTTTAACGTGTAATAGCCTCCAAGGGAAGGCGATTTTGATGATATTAATTCTAGTGACGCGGTTAAAGGTTGGCCAGGTAATAGAGTATCTGATGGATGTGAAAAGCTCTGCCACACAACACTTAGGTTGTCGGTGTATAGAACAAAGTTGCCATTTTCAGACATGACAGCCGTATCAACACCAGCTTCTGAGGTGTTTGATGCCCATACAGTGGTGCCTCTGTCCGTCAACAAGAGATTTCCAGTGTTGTCGAACTCCAAGACCGCGTCTTTGGTGACCGGAGAGTTTCTATTCAGATGATGGACACAAAATGAAAGGGTTGGCCAATAAGAAATATATACCTGCAAAAGCTTTAGTAAAACTAGAGATGGAGGAATACATTCTGCTTAATTTCTTCCAAGTCTAATATCATAACTAAAGAACCTATAATTCAAACTTATCATGTCTACATGTTTTAGGCATTTTGAAGAAATTCTAGTTTCACATTAACTCAAATTAAACTTACGTCTACATGTTTTAAGCATTTTGGAGAAATTCTAGTTTCACATTAACATTCACAGCTTCTTGCCCTTATTTTGAAGAAAAAGAAATCCATACTAGTTCACATTGGAAAGAGATAGTGAGTTTAACTTCTATACACTAGGTCAGCTAAATGATAACTGCAGGTAAGCGTCCATAAAAGCGAAATCAGTAACATAGAGAATAGTACATGTTATAATGCATTATTTGTACTCCCTCTGTTTCAATTTGTTTGTCTTAGTTTGACTAGACATGGAGTTTAAGAAAGTAAACATAACTTTTTAATCTCGTGGAGTCATGGACTTAAACTAAAGATATGCTTACTGTACTGAAATGCTCTTTAATTTATGACCTTAAACATGCCGTGCAAGATGTTGAGTTTCCAAATTAGGAAAGATGCATTCTTTTTTAAACAAACTAAAAAGAACGTAGGGAGTAGTAGTTTTTACAAACTTAACAAGAAAATTAGTACTTAATTTAGAAAGTTGTTACACTTACATGCTAGGTGACCAAACCAATGTTGTATCCCCTGGAATTTGTGCAAACCAAATAGACAATTGATATTGATCATGTGATTCTGTTGTTGGAGTGAAGCCAAATGCAAATGTTTTATTATCAGAAAACCATGCTTGGTTCTCTTTAGCTAACAATCTTGAACCCAAAACAACCCCACTAACTGAATCTATGTAGCAACAAAGCTCTGCTAGAAACAACAAAAGCACTAAGGCCAAAGCAGAGTAGAGCAAATTTGAAGCCATTTGAACCATTCAGCATTAAGTAGGTTATAGTGAAAATTCTTTGTATGAACTTCAATTAGAGTAAACCATTAGGGTCCTTATAAATAATGAAGAAGACTTTCTAAATTTGGAGTTAAAAAAGACATCAACACGTGGATAATGGTGGTTGAGCTACAAAGTTGAAAAAAGACCAAAATTCTTGGATGTTTTTTTGGTCGGTTATGTTATTTGATGGCACGTGTTTACTTCAAATCATTGTTGGGGACCAAATTGCCAAACTTTTAAAGCTGGAGCGCAGTTATTCTTGTTTTCACACTTTCTCCTAGACTTCAGCAACATATAAGGAACTACCAAGAACATGATGCTACTACTAGCTTTGACACCTATGCCTTTTTCTTTTTTTTTTAAAATGTAGGTATATTCAGAGGTGAATTAAGGGAATGTGATCTTATTATATATAGAGATAATGGTTAAACTGTCATTTTTTTTCGAGTTTCATAATTGAATTATCAGTTAATCACCTTTTTGCGAGTTTCATCACGCTGTGACTATTGATTGTTCACTTTTCCTACTTGAACTATCATCATCTACTTAATTAGGTGTGTTTTAATATATAAATGGTGATGGTTTAGATAGGAAAATAGAACAACTAATAGTTGGACTAAGAAACTCATAAAAAAGTAATAGTTCATACGTTTTTGACAATTAACTCCAATACATATATGTGTGTGGAAATATGACTCTTCTGTCTAACTTAACATCTAAAGCTAACTCATAAAAGAACATTGTACCTCATTTTCTCAATTAATATAAAACTTAACACTCCCCACATGTTCAAAACTCATCTTGAGCGTGGATTAAGGGCCCAATGCAACAAGAAGGGGCAACGGGGTTTACTTCTATACCATTTACTAGAAACCGGAGAAAGATAAGTTCGTATTTTATTTCACCAATATATAAATACAATACATTTTACAGTAATTACTAAGGGGTCGTTTGATGTGATGGATAAAGGGAGTTAATCTCGGGATAAATTTTGAGCACCCTTTAATTCTTTGTTTGGTTGCACAGCATGGGATAATTTATCCCAGGATTAATAATTAGTCTTGGGATAAGTTATCCCTATCTTTGGGTGGAATAGTAATATCGGGATAACTTATCCCGGTATAAGATAGATAAAATGACAAAAGTGTCCCTTTAAACTCTTTTTATACCTCATTTTTTATATCCATGTAAAATCATATATTATTTTTAATATCATGTATAATAATAGTTATGACCTTCACTACTCATTATTTTTATTATAATAGTTCCTCATATTTTTTTAAAAAAATTACACTATATAAATATAATTTTATTTATGAATTTATTTGACTAATTCTTATGTTTATTTATATTTTAATTTAATTTCCTTACTATCGAATTACATATTTTTAATTGTATATTCTTTTAGCCACTTGAAAATTTATATTTTATATATCAATTAAAATGAGAGATAAAATGAAATGCTACAGTATTGAATTCAAGATTCCCGTGCAGTTTTCTCTGAAATTAGTTTATATTGGTATTCTTTTTAGCTAGATCTTTTGTGTATTTTTTTATTTTTTTATCTTCTTTTCATCTCATGTACGCTAATTTCGGGAAGAATTCTATTGTTAGTTCACATAAATTTTGAAGGAAATAGTAACATGAAAGATGATTTAAAAATGAAGATAACTTTAGTATTTTACAATTTAAGAATGATACGTGTTTAAATGAAGTAACATAAATAATAAATCATTTTGTACTTTAAGAAATTTAGATGAAAATTTTATTCTTAAATACATTTGGTACAATTATGGAAATGCACACACAAAAATATTTAAGCTAAATAAGACAAAAGTTTTATTTTTAAGAATAAATAACTACTGCTTGAAAAGAAAATATATATAAAAAAAACTAAATAAATTGAAGGGTATTTTCGTAAACAAACAACTTATTCTTAGAATTTATGTAATGCATATTGTATTGAAAGCAATCAACCAAACGGTCAATAAGAAATATTCCCAGCATAACTTATCCCAACATAATTTATCCCATCATAATTAATCCCATCATAACTTGTATTCAAACCAAACGATCCCTAAGGAAACAAATAAAGAAGAAATCCTACAAATATACTATTTATATTATATGACTAAATACATTAGTAGGAAATTAAGAACTATATATACTTTCTTAACAATATACTTACAATTTAAGTTATTATTTTTATATAATTGGGGCTAAAGTAACAAGTTTAATTTGTATTCAAATAATAATTCGACTCTAAAGCAGCCTCCAAACATACAAAAATAATCAAATTGTGGGGTATTTTAAACTT
Source organism: Solanum chiquidenum (assembly GCA_029582725.1). Classification (NCBI taxonomy): domain Eukaryota; kingdom Viridiplantae; phylum Streptophyta; class Magnoliopsida; order Solanales; family Solanaceae; genus Solanum; species Solanum chiquidenum. The sequence goes on from JAJOOS010015584.1 coordinate 34,980, forward strand.
ATCGTCTGTTGACTATGTTGTACCAATAATTAACACTGAAAACGATGGCACCGGCTATTAAGCTTTTTGTCAACACCTAACAATAAAACAAGTTGTTTATCTGGACAAGTAACGGCAGATTTGATCTTAGTCTAAAATATTATATTGGAGGTTAACCTTCTGCTATTTTCTGTTTAGTTATCAAGGTTACGTGATCCTTGTTCAAACGGAAATTACTGGAAAATTATATATGATATTGATATACACTACGTATACACGTTATATACATTGTCAAGGTGGCGTGTCCCAAGTCGATTTCAACTTTAATTTTGACTTCAAATTAGTTCAAATAATCTTCTATCTTCCTCAAATCTTGTATAATATTCCCAACTATACCTACTAAAAGAACTACTACAAACTTTCAAATACAAGTTCAGTTGCAATTTTTTTTTAAAACCCCAGGATCATCCGCAGCCGCTACATATTCCCATTAACATAGATAATAAGAACGAATTTTCGATAGTTTTATTCTAATTAATAAAAAGGATGTTAGACATAGTTATATTGTTTATGGTGATTTATTTTTCAGATACGAAGGAAATTAGGGCGGATGGATGAAGGTGGGAAGGAAGGGCAGCAGTTGTTGATGCAGCAATCGCTGTAGTTAGGCTCTCCATTACACATATCGCAGAAGTAATCGATCGCTGCACAGATCAGTGCAAGAGTCGCCATCCACTGCATAGCTTGGCGAAATTGCCAACATTATCACCATCATCAACACTGCTATTATTGTACCTTGCAACTTCATCACTCTCTCTCTCTCTCTTTGCTGGATTGATTTCTTTAGGCGTACTGTTCTCTTTATGTTGTGAACATCATGCAAATTTATAGAGTAGTGTCACAGAGGCGGAGCCAAAGTCAAGAGTTTGGAGGTTCTAATAAATCAATTTTGTTTGCGGGTTCATATGTGCCATTAGCGAATCCCTTTAGAGGAGTCGCCCGGTCATCCCTTGCAATGAAATTGGGAAATCTTTCACGCAATAGCGCGTGTTTGAAGTCCTATTAAGCTAAAGAAGCAGATAAAGCATCGGGTCTTGGAGAAGAATAAGATCACAGAGCACAGTAATATACATATATTTATTTAATTTTTTAATACAAATATAGCGTCTACAAAAAAAAACTAGTCCATGAACTTCCATCTAGCTTCGCCAGTAGTGTAGTTGTTATGCCGTAATTTTACTAACCTTAGAAAAATCACGTTTTGAAATGTTCCAAATATAAAACATTTTAAGAAAAATACTTAGAAAAGGGTCGCCACTTAATTTTTTAAAGAAATTAAGAAAACTTATAATTTTCAAAAATTTAAACAGAAAAAATCATTTGAAAATATCAAAGTGGGTTCGGGGTCCAATTTACACTTCGAGAAGGGTTTAAGCATTCGAAGTGCCCGCTAACATGCGGTTGACCTGCGACTTGACTAAAATATATTTGACTATTTTTAGAAAAATAATGATTTAACGTAAAAAATAATAACTTACGATATTTGATTAACTTTGAAAGAAAAAAAAAATTAAGTAAATGACTCATTTTTTTTAAGAAAATGGGACCTTAATTGAAACGTTTGAATTAGAGACAAATAATTAGAATTTTAACAAAACTAGATTAGTTAGTTTTTATTTGAATCATTTTTTGGTTAATCAAAATATGAAAACTATTTTAAACTAATAAAAAAGTTTTAACTAAAGATTATAAATGAAAATACAAGAGTTAATAAAATGAGATATGTTAAAAACAAAACAACACAGAAAAATAGTTTGTCTTTTGGGAATTAACTAAGTTAATTAACAATTACAAAGTTAGAGTTAAACAACAAAAAATAAATAATCACAATTAAATAATTAAAGAGTATGAGAGAAATTGAATTTGGGCCTCTTTTTGGGCCAATTTCGCTGGAATTTTTTGGGCTTTTACCCAATTCCGTTTTTGTATACACAAGCTGTATATCAGTGTATACAGCTCGTATATGAACTTTCCGAGACCTTTTTTTCCTGTTCTCAACCTGCATTTCAGCATTTGACATGTATATCTGCATTTTTTACCCGTATTTTCGCTTGTTGCCGCATATTTGCTGCACTGAACCTACATATCAATGTATACTGCTGTATACAGCACATATACAGCCCATTTCTAAGCTTCACAAACTAATTTCCAGCCTCATATTGAGCCTTCGGGACCTGTTCATCACTTCGCAATTTGCCATGGGGATGACTCGAGAGGAAAACAAAGATTTGGGGGGTCTTTATGGCCCATCCAAAATGCAAGGAGGAGAAGAGTCCATCATACACTCAAAGCATATTCACATGCAACAGAAAGAAATGCACATAAGTAAGGATCATAACAATTCAATTGAAAAAATACAAGGATAGTGGCAACAGACCACTGTTGACATCAACTTCATTACTACATAACTCAATTATTTCAAACAATATCAAATGAAGTATCTCAATCTCAACATAATAAATAAACTTGAAGTTAGACCAATACAATCACTCTAACAAAAATCTAAATGCATATCAATGAACCAATATTGCTACTGGAGAAAAACCAACAAAACTAGGCCAAAAGAAATAAAATAAACAAATCCTCTAGACATGGTAACCAACAACACTAGATTTTAACACAAGAGAATTGGAATAGGCATTTTTTTGAGATCTTCCAGTAGCAACAAATGTAAACACAAAAGTAAAAAAAATAACCAAAAACTCAAAAGATAGGCAGTGATTAACCGATGCTAACATAGAACAAAACAATGCTCATAAACAAACTAACTCTCTAACATATAATAGCTCCAAAATAGTGAAAAGAAGATGATCATTACGAAATAAAATAAAACTTAATCAACTTTGAATCAAGTAAGATAGCTACTGCCAACTGGCTATTTAATCACATTAGCATAAAAGTTGAAACAATGTGAAACGACTAACAGTTAAATCCTGAAATTCCATATGAACAGATCAACAAGAATCAAAGGGCTAAAACCGAAACTAGGCCGTATTAGGTAAACTTTAAACGTGAACAAAAGAAGCTAAAAAATGCAATAGGCAAAACGGATTCTACGAAACAGGCGACTAACAAACAAAAATAAGAACTTGTTACTGCAATCCAATAATAAATACATAATACAACACTCTTAGCATTTCGGCCATAACAAAATACACAACAATTTATTAATCAACACATGACATCCTAAAGAGAAGGACTAATAGAACGGAAACAAAGCCAACCACATATCAATCGAGAGGAAACGAAACATAAGACTAAAGATATTACCTTTTTCGGTGCAGCGAACTCGAGATGGCAATGAGCTTGGGAGCAGTGATTCTGCTACCACGAAATTCGAATACGAACGACAAGCTAAGAAAATCGCCTCAAATCCAAACTTGAAAGAAATCCTCCCCTATGCTGGCTCATTCCCCCGCCTTCAACGATGGGTAGGGGTTGGTTTATATAGAGGAAAACTAAGGTCGATTAGGAGGAAAACGGGTGAAATTTCGAATTTGAAATTCGAATCTCTTTCTCATTTTCAAGGCCAACAGTGGAAGGGATGGGGATTTATGACAAAAGGGGACGAGGGGACGAGATGAGTATGGGCACCGCAGGAAAATGAGGATGACGCGACTTTTCTCCGGATTTGCCGGATTGATGCGACTGGTCGCTGGGAGAAAGGAAGAACGAGGCGCGTTGTTTCTTCGCGTTCTGAGTTCGTTCCTCGCTGCTGAATTGCTGGACGCGTGAAGAAGAAGACGCGTAACATGGTCGAGTCGGTTGGGATTATTGTACGTATGTTGGAACGTTGGATTGTTGTTTGGATAAGCTGTATGTATTGTGTGGAATGGGTCTGTTTGGTATTGAATTGGTGGGCTGGGAATTGAGGTATTTGGCTGCTGAAAAGAGGTAAACAAAAGGCCCAAAATTGGTCTCCAAATGGTTTAGATTTGTAGTTAATAAAAGGGCCATAGGGTTATAAACTTAACCAACTTAAGTTGAGAAGTTAGCTGAATTGAGTTTAGTTCATAGATGTTGATAATTATAATAAAACTTAAATCAAAATCAAATTAATACTAATGCAAAAAGAAAATCAATTCAACACTAAGAATGACAATAATATTGAATATTTGTTCTTTAGTTTTACATTGGTTTAGACAATTAAATACATAATCTAATTTTAATTTTCCTTAAATATTTAGTAATGTAACTAATACTTATTAAACTTATTTTAGCATGATTTAGTACTTTTAAATTATGATCATTTTCATTATGACTT